>VDFB02203804.1:0-13445 GCA_007258455.2 Sequoia sempervirens | reverse complement strand
AATAAATAACTCAATAATCCAAACTGTGATCTCTGGAGGAAATCACCAAGTGCAAGCTTCAGCTGGTATTGCACAGCCTCAGTCTGCCTGATCTCTGAAGAGTTTTCGTTCTCCAGAAACGATCGTCTGCCAGAAACCCTAAGGTTTGCAAACTCCGATGCTCAGAGCAAAAGACAAATTAGAATAACATTTCATAATGGTTCGATTTGCCTTTCATTGAATAAATATATCCTCTTCTTTAAAATTCGACCCAATGCTCTTTTTTTAATAATCATTTAATAAAATGATTAAATTCGCCCTTTTAAGACTTAGGAGAAATCTATTTAATAATTGGCGCTTATTTTAATGAATAATAAATATCCATTAAGTCAAAAATTAATACTTTATTATAAAGTATAATAAATACTTTATAACAGGCCAAGTTAATTAAATATTTTAATATTTCAATAAAGTGACTTTAATATAAAGTCAAATTATTAAATATTTAATAATGCATTAAATACTCCTTATTCCTCCGTCGGATAGTCAAACTGCTGAACTGGGTCGATTCTGAGCTGAATAGTTGAACCAGGTGCCCTGCCCGAAATAGCAGCTTCCGCCTGACCTAACTTTCTAAAAATAGAAAGTTCCTGAAAAAGCACTCTGGAAGATTCTGCGAAGGCCCAACCTGACACGACTGCGAAACTGGAGCTACCAAACACTGAGTAACTGCCCCAGATGATCCTCTGCACTCTCCTGCCAGCCTACGAGGATCGAATAATAGGCTAACCTCCTCGACAAACAGTGTCAGCTAAAACGGGGACATGATAGTCCGCCCTCCCTGAAATTGCTTGTCCTCAAGCAATCTCTGCAAATACGGCTGCACTGCACCACCTGGATCCCATGGAGAGTACCGGACAATGTTCCTGCTGGCCACAACTGGCTCCTGTAACTCCCACAACTGATCAGTAAGAATAAAATACCATTCCCTATTAACCTCAGTGCGGTCCGGCATAGGATCAAGACTCTCAGAAGGAGGCAAGTCAAACGACAAGCAACACTTACCCCCTAAAACTGCACGAGATATACTATCATCCAGCATATCAAGTACATGCATGCTAGAACTGTGCAACTGAAACAAACTGTGTACATGCGGATCAATCATGAAGCCATATGCACTTTGCACCATATACACACTGTGATACTCCTCCGTGAGCTGAGTCTGAAATCCCAGTGCACTAGTAGGATCCCAAACGCTATCATTACTCTGCTCAAGACCAAGATCAGATGAGTTACCCATATCAAACTCAAAGAGCGGATTGTCGTATGAAGATATAACATCTGTCTCAAACAATGGATTGGTCACAAACGGAACCAAACCACTAGGCTGATCCCAAACGACTGCCTCAGAACCCCCGGGGTACTAAGCATAACCATGCCTGGTCTGCACAAAATCCTCCTCTACCTTCTCGCTCTTCCCATTTACGAGAGAGATAGAACGAAGGCTGCCATCTGTAATCCCCCTCAACACATATTTCTTGCCCTGTACCTCAAATCTCATCTCCATTTTAGGCAAGTTGAGGGTGAACACACTGATATCTTGCAGCCATCTCATACCCAACACTAAATCCATTCCTCCTAAGTTGACAACATAAAAATCTGCCTGCAACTCATAATCATTCAGCATGAGAGTGAGATTACAAATCCGTCGAGTGCAAGTGAGTGTATATCCATCTGCCACCCGAACTCTGAATCCAGCGAAATCCTCTGTCTGGAGCCTACACCTGCTGACGAAGCTCTCATCAATGAAATTGTGTGTTGCTCCAGTGTCGAGCATAGCAATACATCGCTGTCCCTCTACTGATCCCCTAAACCTGAATGAGTCATCCCGTACACTAGTAGATAATACCAACGGGGATAAGTTGGCATCGGGCCCAAACTCCGTAGAGGCATTCCCGGCCTCTGCATGTTCTGAAACAACCTGCTGGTCTGAATCATCAGACTCGTCATCATCATAGTAAACCCACATAGCGCGGTTGGCTCTGCCCTTCGGTCTCAAAGGACGATCGTGCTCCTTGCTGTAGGGTGCTTTGCACCAATAACAAAGTTGTTTCTTCCTGCATTCCTCCCGAGTTGCATCATCAATTCTTGCAACTGGTTTCCTTTTAGGCTCTGCAACTGGTGTATGACTCTCCTCAATAGGCAAGTTATTTGTTTTGGGCGGAAATTGTTTCTTCGGAGCAGCAAGCTCCATACTCCTTGCCTTACGCATCGCCTCCTGAAGTGTAGTAGGATCAAACGCCTTGACCCAACCTCTCATGGGTTCTGTCAAACCCTCAACAAATAATATAATGAGTCTCCGCTCTGAAATGCCAGTCACCATAACTGCAACTCTCTGAAACTCACCTATGTATGCATCCAAACTGCCTGTCTGTCTGAGCTGAGCCAACTCTCTGAAATACAGTTCTGGATCCTTCTTATCAAATCTCTCTATCAGTCTGCTGGTGAACTCCTGATAGGTATTGACCGCATGATGGCCTAGCGTGTACATGCCATGGTGCCACCAATCGTGTGCTACTCCGTCAAGATGTAAAGTAGCAAATTTATTTGCCTCATCCTCCTGCATAGGTCTAAGTGACAAGTAATTGTCCAATTTCTGGACCCAAGACCTCGCTGATGTCTTTTCAGACCCATCAAAATATGGCAATGTAATCTTGCTCACCGCATACTGCAAATCCCTATTCACCTGTGGCTGCGGCTGCTGATGCTGCGGGGGTCTGCGGTCAAATCTGCCTCCTCCTCTGGGTTTATAGACATCTATAAACTCATGGAATGTAAGTGCCTGCCGGATCTCAGGTGCTAGTGACATGTACTCACCATGAAATCTCGTCAAGTCTGCCACGGACATGCCATTGTGTGGCTGAAACTCCTGATGCTGCCCCTGATGCTCTGCCCCTAGAGTCTGTGGTGGAGTCTCCCTAGGTAAGAAAGTAGGCTGACCTGGCCTACGCTCCTGATAGATCGGAGACAGCTGTCGAGGTGCTGATGCTAATGGCTGATCCACTGGTGCAGTCCCGCTCGTCTGACCAATCTGTATGTAATGAGGCTGTGTGGGCGTGTACTGTCTAATGTTACCCATCAACTGAGACATCATGTCCATCATATTATCATGTCTCCGTCTAAACTCCTCATCAGTAATATCACCCTCTGCATGCGCCTTCCCTGGATCCGTGCGAGTCTCTGAGGAAGTCTCACGTTCTGCCATTAGGGTTGCTACACTGTTTTCACTGCCGTCAGAACTGGATCTGTGAATACCAAGTACTCCTGATATCGTCTGACCTTCAGGGATAGGTGGACCTGTCCAATCCTCGTCTTTGCCTGTCCCTACACCTTTAATGTAGTGAATGGTATCTCTGTTCATGAAAAGGCACTAAAAAACACGTATTCTGAAAAAGCACTGAAAAAGCACAGGATGGCAGGAGATCTGTGCTCTGATACCACTGTCAGAACCCTGGTGGTTCTCGATTCCAAACCCTAACTGATATTTGGAGGTTTTTTGCAAGTTTTGTGATTTTTGTATTTTTTTGTGTTTTCAGGCAAATAATAAAATATGCGATTTTGCTAAGAAATGCAAAATAAATTCTAAATAAATTCAAGAACTCAAAATAAGCCTAGATCTTGATCAATAAAGGTAGGCACTTCATTATATTTCACTTCCAGATGATTTACAAGAGCCAGATACGAAGTATGAAGGAAATACAAATTATTTGAATAAGAAAAACCTGGTTTCTTTAATGGCGGCTGCAGCTGATAGAAGGAAGTACGCTTAATAAAATGAAGGATTCTCTCGAGCTCAAAAATCAACGACAAACTTAGTAGACCATGGCTCAACCAAACACCGTAAGCCGAAAGCAATAGAAGCTGCCTCGAGATGAGAAGAAAATACCAAGACAAGACAGAGTAATGGCCGATACAGTAGCGACAAAGTACGCTCCAATATATATTGCCACCAGATAGCCTTCGATGAAATCGCTTTATCAATTCTGACATGGTTTCGTGGAATCTCAATAAATAACTCAATAATCCAAACCGTGGATTCGATGAAATCACCAAGTAAGTTTCCTTTAACCGGGTATTTCATGCCTCACCGCCTCGGGATTCTCAAGAGTTTTCGCTTCTCCAAACGTCAGTTCGCCGTGAAACCCTAGGGTTTGTAAACTCCAATGCCTGAAAGTAAAGACAAATTAGAATAACATTTCATCATAATGGTTCGACGGTTTTCATTGAATAAATATATCCTTTCAAAATTCACCCAATGTTTTAATAATCATTTAATAAAATGATTAAATTCGTCCTTTTAAGACTTAGGAGAAATCTATTTAATAATTGGCACTTATTTTAATGAATAATAAATATTCATTAAGTCAAAAATTAATACTTTATTATAAAGTATAATAAATACTTTATAACAAGCCAAATTAATTAAATATTTTAATATTTCAATAAAGTGACTTTAATATAAAGTCAAATTATTAAATATTTAATAATGCATTAAATACTCCTTATTTCTCCGTCTGAACATCAAACCGCTGAACTGGGTCGATTCTGAGCTGAGTGGTTGAACCAGGTGCCCTGCCCGAAATAGCAGCTTCCGCCTGACCTAACTTTCTAAAAATAGAAAGTTCCTGAAAAAGCACTCGAAGATTTTCTCACAAGGCCCAACTTGACACGACCGGCTAAAACCGAGCTACCAAACACCGAAAATCAGCCCCGTGATGATCTCTCTACACTCTCCTCGCCAAATTCTACGATCGAATAATAGGTCAACTCTCCTCTACAAACAAAGGTCGCCTAAAACGGAACATGACACACTCTCAGTGTTCTATTTTGGTCGCCTTCATCTTAGGATCATATTGCAGTTCGTCTTGTGAGATTTGGATGAGTTTGGAGGGAGTTGTGAGTGAATTTGTGAGTTTCAGGGCTGCTGTTCATGCATGCGGAAAACAGAACTGTCACAAATCAGATTGTCAAGTTGGCTTTAATAATAGAGTTTTTGATCTAAGCTTTATTATTCAGTGAAGGAAACTCAATATATATTGTTGCAGCTCTATTTATCTCTTGATTCACATTGATAGCAAGGCATTATCTATCATATTGTAAGCTGGCAGTAGTACTGACAGCAGTTCATAATCTTGCTTTATCATAATTGTAATGCTCATCTTTACATTCTGTAATTGCTTTGTAATATCTTACATCTCCGCCCTATGGTAGCTCCTTTCCCACTCAGGGTTAGAAAGCACATTCTGGGTGTCGAGTACTTTCAGCATTCTAGCTTATTTCCCTTAATCGCATTGTAATTCTTAGCATCTCCATCATATGGTAGCTCCCATTCCATCTCGGTTTGGAAAGCACATTCTTGACGTCGAGTCATTTCAGTTTATTAGATGATAGGGATCCTCTGACCACATGCCGTCGTTCGCCGACGCATTCTTGAATTAGAGTTTTTGTATAAGCATTTCAATTAGATCCTCGACCAATGCTCACACCTTGCCCATATCGGGATCCTGGTGTACATTCTAGTTGAGTTGTTTCAGCATCGTTTTGGTTTAGAGCTAACTTAAGCGTATTGTTTGTAACTTGTAATTGAAAAAGTTGAAAAAATTTGGCGAATATTTCAGAAAACTAACTTTATTAGAAATAAAAATCGGTCAATTAAAAGAACCTTTAGCCCAAGTAAAAACACTTGGCAAGATTTTTTTGCAGAAATGAAAATAAAAAGTGCCCAAAAAATAACAGTTGTGCGCCAAAACTTAACGATGGTAGAAAACCTTAAATTGCGCTTAGGAAATTTTGAAAAACGCGTCCAAAAAGGATGAGAAAAAAAGCCACGATTTTTGCAAGGAGCCCATGCAGAAACCAAGAGGAAATTGCGCCCAAAATGCAGAGGTCGTGGGTTTTTTTTCTTTTCAGAAAAATGCATTTTTTTAAAATGCCTAGAAAAAACGACGACCAACTCCAAAAATTGCACGGCTAAAATTCGTGAGCAGCAAAAAACACATCTAGAAAGGGTTTTGTGCGCCATAAAATGGAAGAAAATCACATAGAAAAAACATGACCAAAGAAAATGTGAAGATCTCAGAAAACCTGCGAATATTTGAGGAATATATTGACGTTGCGTGCACACAACAAATCACGTGAAAATAACTCAGAAAAAGAAAAAAATTGCAATTAGGAATGAAACGCGATGATCCAAGAACAAAGATGCCAAACAAAAACACGATTTCTAGACACCTTCGAAACTCTTCCAGCAACAAAAAATCCTTTGATAATTTTTTTAGACAAAAGAGCGCCCAAAAGAATTAGAAATCTTTTATTTCCCGCTTGAACCGCTCTGATACCATGTAAAACTGAATGGTAAAATCTTAATGAATCAATCAAATGAAAGAAGCGAAAGCTTCTTATAGATTTTACAAAGCAGAAAAACTGAAAGGAAATGAGAAGTTTCTAAAAAGAACCAAAGGAAAACTAAAGCTAACAAACAGAAATAGAAACTATTATTTTACAATATTGCGCATTAAATACTAAGTAAATGTTATTTTAATAGTATTGGAGCAAGCCACGATCTTTAAGTTAGTGCCTAAAATACATGCCAGTGGATTGGTTTTGGATTGTACTGCGACTATCAATGCAATAACTCATCTTTCTCATGAAGTAAAGGATGCATTATTTAATGGGATAAAAAATCCATTATTTGTGGATTACTTCTAAAAGCATTATCCTTTGCAAAATTGATTGTGGTGGATACCTTACTCCATTTTTCCAGTCAATAATATAGTGAAATTTCAAGTGCTGAGACTGCTGTGGAAATTACTGCAATAGATGATTTTGAACATCCCTTCTAAAAAAATGGTGTATGCACATATAAAGTCTCAACTGGATAGCCTTTTCAGCTTTTGGGGACACTTGCTGACATTTTTATTTAGATGAAAAGTTATTTAGTGTTTTAGCAGTGCATTGAGGTCCACTCTTACTTTTACATGTTTTACAGTCTTAATTTTGATACCATAAAGTCATCACCAGTATCATGTTACCAGTGATGGCTTTGAGCAGTATTTAATCAGTTTTTTGGCTTTCTACTATATCATTTACTGATTAATTAACAATCATCAGAAACTTATTTCATTCTTGCTCTCCTAACAGACAACGGTACACAGTGTTGATTAATACATGGAGGCGGAATTCTCTTCTAAAGCAAGCCGTGGCACATTATGCATCTTGTAGCAGAATTGATGCAATACACGTTGTATGGAGTGAGGATGATCCACCATCAGAAACTCTTAAGTCACATCTCCGGAAGGCTGTATATTCAAAATCTCCTAGTAATTATAAACCTGAATTCAGGTTTGACCTCAATGAGGAGGACAATCTTAACAACAGATTCAAACCAATTGAGGGCTTAAGAACTGATGCAATTTTTTCTATTGATGATGATGTTATAATTCCATGTCCCACCTTGGAGTTTGCATTCAGTGTGTGGCAAAGCGCCACAGACAGTATGGTGGGGTTTGTACCACGCATGCACTGGGTTGATGCCAAGGTATTTTATTCCCTTTATTGCAATTCTAGATTTTGATGATTCCTTTTTTAGAGCATTATTATTTTCCATAAACAGTTGACTTTAAGCTGATTTTCATTTTGACTTCATGAGTTAGACTTAATAATGCAGCTTTGAGATTTGTTTAATACTGTATAAAGCCTTGTAATAATGTGCATAATGTTCTCTTGTTCAACATACTATCTTTTTACTCTCGAGTGTCATATCTATTTTTTCTGATGTCTTAAAGCTTTGTAGCCTTTTCTGTTTCTTGTTTTTTCTTCGTGTTGTATTTAGTTTTTTTTATGGTAGGCCAATTCAATTTCTTCCATAAAGTATAATGAGGGGAACCAGCAATGAGCATGCCCAACATGCAGGGTTAGATAGAAGCAGAAAGACAGTTGACATGGAAAGTGACCACATGACTATTATAAAACTACAGATAACTGGAGCCATTTTTACTATGCAGTGTAAGTAAAGCTAACTGAGCAAACAAAAGAGAACAATGAATTGGCAAATTTATGAGCGATGCTAAAAACCAGTTACTTCAGGTATTGAGGATGTATCAACATAGAAGTGTAGAAAACTCCATCATAGTTGTAATATGTTCTCTCCATTAGGCTACCTAAGAGGCTATAATAGTAGGAGCTTGTTATCTCTCTATGTAAAATCCACTGTGGGACTGTAGTGTAGCTACCTGACAGCTTATAAAAGTAAAAGGAAAAGCATTTACGAATCCATGTAAGCTTCAGCCTAGAATATAGAGGACAAGCCATTAAGAATATATGCCTGAAATCCAGAAGGGTCAGACAAACAAGAGATCCACATAAAACATCTCCACCAATGAGACACCACAGTACTACCAGTTCAGAACAAAAAAGGGATAACTGAAGAAGAATAAAAGACTGGAGAAACCAAGCTACAACAAGGGTGTATGCAACTGAGTGTAAATTAGGACTACTAAATGAAAAGTTGGTGGGGCCTGAATGAACCCCAGCTGGCATCATGGGTTTTGGTGACAGATGAAACACACCAGTGAAACCATTGCCACAAACATTAATGGAAGGCTAAAAAAAACCTAGTCAATCCTATAAAAGGTTGGCAGAAACAAGAATTATCCACCAATGAGAATATTTGGTAGTTTTCCATCAAGATTGCCTGAAGATAATTTTGAAAATTAGAAAACAACTAAAGGGCTCTAAGCTTGGCAATACAAAATGTCAAAACATAGAATCATGGAATATAAGACCTAGGAAGGTTGAAGCCAAGACAAAACAACAGGCCAGAGGGCTCATCAATGTGATCAGAGTAACTGCAACAAACTTCTGTGGAACCATGTGATACCAACTGGTGAAAGCATCCGCTCTTAGTGCAACTCGTTGAGTGCCTTTGCCTGTTGTGCTATGTCTAATTTTCTCCAGTTATTAGTGATCAACCATTGCGGGTACTTTGGTAAATGGTAAGGAAATTGAATTGTGTTGCAGATTGTTACCTTGAAGCTGTATCATTTTCTTGTTTATGCTACTCTACCGTTTAAGCAGGAATAGATGGTTGTAATAAAACTAACTTTTTCTACTGTCTTTACTCTTTAGGTAGTATGGCTTCAGCTCTCAACATCAGATAAAACTGTTAGCATTTCTTGGGTTTGGATAATCCTGTTAGCATTAGATAAGTTGGTCTAGGATAAGGTGGAGATAAAGCTGTACAGCTAGTAATAACAGCTATGAATGGTTCAGAACTAGAAGGGGTATCTCTCTTGGAAATGCATATCTAGTGATTTCTTCCAGAATATGGCCGGCTTATCAGCAGTGAAGTTGAAGTTTAGACTTCTTTCATATCAGATGAAGTCTTCCACTTAGCCTCTAGTGAGGAGAATTATGGAAGATTGTGATGTACTACTTACTAATTGGAATATAAGATGTTCTTATATGCAATTTAGGGTCTGTTTTTCTGTCTTTCATTAATCTCAGAATCTTAGTGTCGTGACAATGAACAAACAAATCTTCTGAAACTACTGAAGGTGACATCACATCTGAAAAGATCTGCTATGTTCATGATCCATAATTGACATGGATGTTCCATTGTACGAGTCATTCACAAAAATCCTTTATTCAATGGTCTTGTTGGCGTTTAAATTTGCACCTCTGGAATGCAGATTTGAAAACGGACAGCTATGCACAGATAAACTGCTCTTCAAATTAGGAGGGGAAGCTCCCTCTTGCTGATGGTGTTTGAAAGAAAGTAAACTAAAACTAAGTTGCCTATCTTTTTGATCAGCTTAGAGCACAAGGTTTTTTTAAACACAAACGCTGCAACTGAGATTTTCTGATATAAGAAGTTCAACTACAACTAACTTAAACTAAAGACGTTCCTAACCTCTCAAGTAATAGCAGAGCAAGAGAAGTTAGAAATTAACAAGGTAGATTTTCTGACAAAAATACTTCAATAATCTCTCTTTCAACGAACACCTACACACTTCACTACAAGCTGAAATAAAGATCATAAAAATAGAACATAGATAACGGAAATCTGAGATTTTGGACCAAGGCAAAAGAGGCTCATGATTTTATTACTCAAATCTCTAAAACAAAGCTCACTTCTAACATGCCTTGAACAAGAAATTGCAGCTAAGGAGGCTTGCAAACTTATTCTTAACACAATAGAAAACAGCAATCTCACTAACTCCTTGTTGGCTAAAGAGGCTCAACAATTTTCTTATCACAACACAAATGAACAATACTTGAGCAACAAATAGAAGGCACAATAGGCTCAGCGTTTTGTTCTCACTAGCACGGTTCCAACACAAAGTGAACTGAAACTGAATAACAACTTGCTGCAATACAGGCTCGCAATTTGCTAGCACAATAACCGTTAAAGAAAACTAATGAGCAAAGGCTCTTATTTATAGAGAAGCAGAGGAGTAGGGCTTTTCACAATCTAGGAGCTTACTTTCGGCAAAGCAAGAAGCTTTTATTACTAAATCTAGAAAGAAGATAACATCTAAAAACCCTAAGCCGAAGCGGGAAAGCGCCAACTTCATTACATCTTATCTTCTTTACGTCCTCAAAGAATGGATAGGATCATTCAAGAATAGAAAGAAAAGCGGGGAAAGAAACTTCTAGAAAAGCTTCTTTTTAAAGGATTCGATCCACATTTGCTAGAAATTAAACGATTATCTGGTTCAGTGCATCTATGCCATCAATAACAAAACACCGCTTTTCAAGAATATCTTCAGCATCTGCAATAGATCTCAGGAAATCTTCAACCTCATTGGCAGCTTTATCGAACTTTGCTGACATCACTGAAATATGGCCTATCCTTCCGCCAACTGCACTGCAACTGTGAACAACACTCTGAAACTGAACTTGCACTTCCTCATGATATGGGGTATGGCGTAAAACATCAAAGTTGAAACTTGTTGGCATCTTCAACCCGGTGACCACGTTGAGCAAAGTGGTATTGATTGGCAATCTTTCGTCCTTGAACTCCCCTCGCCCGACATTCTTCGGCAAGATCTTATGTTTCTCCTTCATCCACCTCTGTGCAATCTTCTTACTAAATTTATCTTTATGCATATTCCATATCCTTTCGCATTCACCCTTTGAGAGAGTAACGCTTTCAGGCCATGGGGGAATGGAAAAACACTTCTCGATCATATCAGGCTTTAGACTACAAATCAATCTACCATCTGCTGACTGGATCTCCCTGGTAGCCGGGTTGTAATGCTTAATGCAAGCGATTACGAACTCAAGACTCTGAACTGATATAGGGATTGACGCTGCTGCGAGGAGTCCGGAATGTCCTAGGTTCTTGATTGAAGTGTTGCCTGCTCTCTCCAAGGCATGTAAATCGAACACTGGCTTGATATGATGCAAGTCTGTCTCAGCTGTTTTGATGTAATTGTGAAAAGAAACCGATTGATCTTAGAAAACATTGGGGAGTGTACCATTGAAGAAACGAAAAATGGTATAAACTTGAAATATTCCAGGCAAATTTTTTCGTTTTCAAATTACAAATTACAAGCAGTGCACCCGTTAAGGTTAGATAGATAAACCGAAACGTGCAAGAAAGCAACCCTAACCAGAATGGCACCGCTGAGGGTGAGCATTGGTCAGAGGGTCTTCTAATCTATTTGCAGAAAGGAACTCAACGTCAAGTATGTGCTACCCAATCCGATGCGGAGTGAGGGGCGACCATATGACGGAGTAAGTACAGAACTACTGCTTGAAAGAAAATGCTGAAAGCTAAAGACTCTCAACACCCAGGATGTGCTTTCTAACCCTGAATGGGATAGTAGCGACCATAGGGCGGAGGTAGATTACATTCAATTATCAAAATGCTGAAAGAGAAAACATTACAATCTGACTGAGCAAGAATCTAGGACCGACAGTACTACTGCCAGTATACAATTTGAAAGATGATTACTTGCTACCAATTACAAATCAGCCTTTAAGAATATTGCAATAATTTTGAAGCATTCAATGATTGCCAAGAATAAGCTTAACTTGCATGAAAGGAACGGATCCAACCTCTTTAAATCTGTGCAATCTTCAATGATGTCTTCGTGAAGCCTCTAAGAGTTCCCAGCACCCATCCAAGAGCAATAGTGCAGATCCCTATTTGCTGTTATAACAAAACTGTATTTTTTCTTCATAAACCAGCAACACAGATTTATATAAATGCTTAGATCTTCCTAGAAACTGATCCAAATGACTAGATATTTAATGCGAAACAACTTTAACAAGAAGGCGCTCAAACTAGAAACAAGAAACAGACTTGAGAAACCACTTATATTAAATGCACAAATCCCAAGACCTTGAGAATGGTACGGCCTTGCTGACAGGTTCGACTTCACTTTAAAAATCAGATACACCAATAAAAATTCTGCAACTTAACACACAATGGCGCCCAAGCCAAAGGAATAGAACTATCCAATACCCACAATGCAATATTTTGTATTTTTGGAGATATGAATGAAATACTAGATCTGCTGTAGCTAATGCGCCAAAAACAGAGAACCTCTAACATGCAAGATCTGAAACTAACAATACGAATGCAGATTTAAATGCACGGAATACAATGAATTCACAACTAGACTAAATTCATCACTAGTCGTTGTCTTACAAACGAGAAGAGATGCCCAATGGTTAGGAGGTCTTCATCCCTCGAAGTGATCCAGATTCAATCCGGCAGCATAACGGTGTATTTTCCAAGATGATCCAAATCATTCACCAAGACTCCTCTTTATAACTTTCAATTGACTTTGCACAACCCTAAAATCAGCTTTTAGGTCAAACTCATCCTCTTCAAGTTTTGGCGTACTTTCTCCTTCAATACTTTAATAAATGATATTTTAATTAAAACACCATTCTTTGATAAATGCGCCCATCATACCCTGCTTTGACTTTGCAATAATTATAATATTCTTTTTAAAGAGGGCGCCACCCTTAATGACCACTTTTTAACACAACGTTAAGTCATTAATTCTAGTGCCAAGGTCAACGTTGAAATATAATAATTAAAACGTGACTTTAATTGGAAAGACTTAACTTATTTCTCCGAGAATGCCTTGAAGCCAAAACTGATGAAGTCAACTGATCATATCTGAAACCGGAAGTCAACCAACCTGTGCTCATCTGGAACTGCCAAAAATAGAATTTACTAAAAATAGTAAATTCCCAAAAAAATGCTCTGAATGCTGAGACGAGCATATCACTGCGAAGCCCTCTGAAAACCCAGAAGGAATCCGCCATTAAAACTATCATCCCAGAGCAAAGACCTCCTCAAAATTAGGAAACCCTAATTTTAACTTCCGACTAGCCTCCGGGTTCCCAAGGAAAGGCTAACGGTCACTGAAAATGTCAAGATTGAA
>VDFB02203802.1:0-12802 GCA_007258455.2 Sequoia sempervirens | reverse complement strand
CTCACATTCGACGCTCTGCATGCACACTCAGGAACTCCCACTCTGATACCACTGATGAAAATAAAAAATCAACCTTTCAAGAGCCCACACAAATGCTTTGATACCATTTTATGTAAGTACAACTACTTCATAGAAACTCACAATGTAATATAATCTTTGCTACAAATAAGAACAACTCATAAAACTAAAAGAAATGCAAACACATTCATATTTTATATTGCATTCAATCAACATGAGACAATTACAAAATTTTCTCAATACATCATGGCTTCAAATTTTCCCCACATGCTCTTTATGTAGCTTCTTTCATTGTCCAAACCTCTTCATACCATTTCTCCAAAAAAAATTCACCTTTCCTCTTGAACTCCACACTGCCCTCTTCTTCTTTTTTTCTTGCACAAAGCTTCTAAAACCTGTCACATTTTATCTATCACTACTTCCTCATTCATCTAAACATCCTCAAATGACTTTTGGGTTTGGTGTATCTTGTTCTCAGCTTTCCAGATCATTTTGAAATTCTTTAATTTGATATGATATGAGAAAGTTATGGTTGTTTTACTAAGATTGGGTCTCATAGATCCAACCCTAGACATCTTCCTCTTCCCCCTCCATTCAATTCGAGTGCTCTTTTATTCCTTTTGGATGTGGGTTTTCTCTTTTTGAGAATTCAATGACATTAAAATTTTTTATCTTCCATCGTATACCCATTCTTTCCATTTCATCAATTCCCACCATTCCAATCCTCCAACAAGATGCAATTTCAATTTTTTTTAATGAAGTTACGATAATAAATATCCACTCACATGCTTGGACATGGAAGTTTTCATTTTTGAGAAATTAACACTTTTCAAAAATTTTAAAACAATTAGAAAAGAAAATCAATTAATTAATTGATTTTCAAAATCTTGACATCAAAATTTACTATGCTAGAGTAGTTGAAGATTTAAAATAATTTGTGCCTACAACCAAAAATCAAAACAAAACACAAGCATAAAATTTTAAAATAATTTTGGTTGTGTAAGATTGCTTGGTACCCCTGGATACTTCTACATCACCAAGGTTGGATGCATCGCGGGGCATAGGGTCATGATTTCTTGGAAAATCGACTAAAATAGCATGGAAGGTGTCACAACCCAATTACAAGGCTACATTGGGTATGGCCTCTAACCCATTTGGTTGATGTTTGGAGGCCAGCAATTTTTTTTTTATGATCTCCAAATTGCCCTCTCCTCATGGCAAGACAAATCAAAATCCTCCATTTTAGTCTGTCTTTCATTATATGCCCTAGAGATATGTTTGGATAGTGTTGTTGGTGACAAATAAGTCTATTTGCGAGCCCATGTCCTTGTTTGCAAATTTACAAAGGCATAGATAAAATTAAGTGATCTTCATTCATGGATTAGCATGCATTGGAAAGATTTTCTAGAGGAAGAAATTAGTATCTATCCTTGTGCAAAAGGTTTTTTTATACTAAAATTTGATTGAATAGAAGATAGATAAATGATTCTTAATACTGGGCCTTGGTTTTATCAAGGATATTTCTTATGTATGAAACCCTGGGTGATCCCATAATACTGGTTTACAATTTTTGGCCAAACTAGATACTAAATTGATTTTTTCTAACTAAATCTTCACTTTCGGGCACCTATAGCAGCTAAACCATGAGGAATTTGAAGATGATGCAAACTAGTGATTTGTGACATTTTTTCTATAGATTCTAAATATATTTTTTTCAATTTTTTTGGAATCATATTGCACTTCTTTTTCCATCTCCGAAAACTACTTTTTTGATGAAGCACACCATTACAAGGGTGATGCTTACCATTATAACACATAACTTTTTTTTCCACTTGGGATGAAATTCTATTTTTAGCTTAGATTTGTAACTCTGATATCTAAAGTGCATGATTGGTTTCATAGGTATTTAGTGGATATTTTTTCATGCTCGAAGGTTTCAAAGTCAAACCAATTCTGATTTAGACATAGAGCCAATTTGTACTAACACATAACTTTTTTCTATGTATTGGGGAATTCATTTTTAGTTGGAATAAGACTTTAATGTATGGTGCATCATATATATATATATATTTTTGATAATCTCTATTTTCTACGTAACTCTTTGAGACAACAAGCAGTTGCTAGAATTTGAAAACCTACATTCACAAGGAAACAAAAATAAATATATAATAATAAAATTAAATTTATTTAAAATTGATTATATACTTTTGGGAAACATAATGGGTTTATAATTACAAAAATAAATTTTAAAATTTTGAATTCATTTTATCAAAAGGATAAATCAAAAGTGATTTTTATCAACATTTTGATAGATATAAAGGACTTTATTTATAGAGTATGGTTTTAAAACTAGAGGGTTCTATCCAAAGGGGTTTGATCTAAGGTAGTTTGAGTTCAGCCCTCTTCAATTGGAATGCTTTAAATGAAACTTTTAAAGGCTTAAATCATTATATTTTCTAAAAATATGTGATTTCAGTAAAAAATAGAATCTCCCATAAATTGTAAACCAGTTTTGTGGGATCACCCCCTACTTACCTTTGTTCGATCCATGAATAGAGACTTTTTCTTCTCTACCTTTTGTGGGTTCATTTACCTTATCTTCCATTATAGTTTTGAGAAATTGACTGTTTGAAGGTGATTGGCAATGGGTTCAGCAAGTATCACTATATCTCAAAGGAAACAATCAATTATGAAAATTCAACTTTTGCTCATTTTTGTGTTGAAATGGATGTTACAAAAGGGCTTTCAGTAAAGATTTTTTCAAATTTGGAAATAGATGATGGCACCAACCAATAGAATATGAAAAAATGCCTTCAAGTGTAGAAGATGTTTCACAATTGAACATGCTACTGCACAATGTGGTAGGGGTGGAACTAAGGAGAGTAGGTTGTCTTGGTGGGATGGGATGGAATACCATCACTATGTAATTTCTCCTTCTGAGAAAATTGTTGACGCTCCTTCCCCTTTGTTACAAGAAAAGGTTCCAAATTTGCCCCATCTATCTCAAGAGGCTATGCCTAATAAGAAGTCAAAATAGGATCTCTCATTGGCTTCTTCATCCCCCTTGGAGAAAATGATTTTGTAGCATAGGTACACTGAAATTTCTTCTATTTCTTTAGATGTAGGTGTTAATAATGAAAATTTGAAAGTGAAAAACAACAATGATCCTCTTGAAACTAAACAATAATGGATAGAGGTGAAGAGGAAGAAATAACCATCAACAAAACAAAAGCATTCGATAACATTAAGATCCTCTAAAAAATCAAAAAATATGTAATACATAATGTTATCCAGAGTCGATGCAAAATTTAGTCTAAAAAATGTAATCTGGAACTTTAAAGTAATAGAAAGATTGCTATCCTCTCTGATAGCAATTTACCAAAAAAATAATATATTATTTAAAAATGTGATAATTAATTGAAAAAATAAAAAAATTATTCAATCAATTATAGAAAAAATGATTGAATAATTATGTCAATTTTAACTTTCTACAATAATATAACATCTTAAATAAAACATTGATGAACATAAAATTCTTTTCCTTCAAATTTAATATTTATTAATTTTTTTATTTAACAAAATATTATTAAATTAAAAAATATATTGACATTAATTTTTCGCACAATAACCTAAACTACCTTTCCATAATCTTAATTCCAAAAGAAACAAATGAATTGTATGTGCATCATGAGCTAATTGATCCGCTAGCCTAAATAAATATCATGTAATTTCATGCAAGTACAATTTAGTAATACATATATCCATTAGACATAGAAAAAGTTTATGGTCCCACATAACATATGTGAAACCATTAAACATTATAAAGGGAGTAAGAGATTTTCAAAAGAATATCTTAATCTTATGATTGCATAATTTGTGTTTTGCATGATATTAGTGGAATGTGTATTACCTTTTCATACTCACTATATGGGTTTTTTTTATCTTTTCTTATTGGGCCACTTTGTCTTTTCCATCCAATTTGTAGGGTTTACTCAATAGATTCCCACCTCTAATTTATGATCTCCCAAAATTTTCTCTAATAATCACTTATCTTTTTTTCCTAATTAAAATGCCAACCATAATCTTATAACCTCAAAACCCTCCCAAAAGAGTTCTAAAGGAAATCCAAAGAAAGAATGTGACATCCATGAATGCTTGACAACTCCCACTGAGGCAACATTCAAATATACTTTAATATGATTTGATTCATCTAAATAAAATACATTATCTCTTCACTTAAACTAAAACTTTTTAGATTCAATAAACCAAAAAGATTAGATTCACTAAAAGGGATGAGTATTGTTATAACTTCTATATTCTTATATTTGAGATTACGCATGCATTTATTTAGATAAAAGATATTAATAATAATGCAATTCAAATTCAAAATATATTTAGATTGATTAAATCAGACATGAACAAGAATATTATTATTGTGCTAATTATAAATTAATTATAAATTTTTAGTGATTTTAATATTTACATTTGTTTACATGTCAAAGTGTCAAAATTTTTAAATATTTTATAAATAAATTTTATGTTTTTCTCTGAATTATATAGATTTTTATGTATAATATAGATATAAATAATTTACAAATGATACAAGGATTACAAAATTTATTAGGAAATTATTTTAAAATATGTGATTGACTTTATTTAAATTTTATATTATTTTTTAATTATAAAATGTAGGGCCTCTAAACATTAAAGATTGAAATTCAATGTATCAATGAAATTTTCATTCAACTTCATCTTGAATATATAATCTACTTCTCACATTGTCTTAAAAATTTAAATGATACTTTAGTCACATCATCATGTGCATTCATCATGTTATTAAGACAATCATTTTTATATACATTAGTTGTCTATGCAAACTATCATTATAAATATTATTCTTAGAATAAATATAGTACATATTATTATCACCATAGTATACTTATAATGATTTTTTTATTGATTCATTTGTAATGTGAATATTTTTATTTTTATAATTTCTCAAGTTCTTAGTATTAAGACATTCATTTTATTTGACAAAGGGCTTCATTATTTGGATTGGGCTATAGTTAACATGAACTAGGGGTTGCCATTTTTTCACATTGAAGAAGACTTGATTTGATTGGTAGTGGCTTGTTCTACCATAACTATGCTTAAATGCAAAGAATATTAGCATTTTTTAATGGTCTAATTGGATATTTTGACACATATACATTAAAGTCAAATACCTCATTAAGTGTTTATTTTTGTGGACATTTATTCTATTGAAAAAAGTCTTATAGTTTTGTTTAGGGTCCACACCAAATATACTGTAACAAATGACCAATTCATTGTTCAAGCTCCTTTCTATCCTTCTTTTTATCCTCCTTTTTATTCTCCTTTTTGTCTCCTTTTTGTCTCCTTTTTATTCCCTTTACATAATTCCTTAGCAAAAGTGATGTACTCAATGACATCTACTTTTAGATTCTCTCTTATTTTAATTATATTGTCAATATTATTTATATCAGTTGATAATGAAAGTATATAATTATTCACACCTCATTTGAAAATACATTTATGTTTACTTATTTTATTAAAATAAAACTATAAATTTCATCAAAGTACTCATGACAACTCTTAATCGACGTCATTGTAGTCAATGTTTTTTTGAGTCAAGCTTAAATTGTTGAAGAAACAAATCCATAAAGTAGAAAGCACTATCATAGTTAGAACAAAATTAAAAACAAATTTGAACAAATCATAATTATAATGATTTGAATTTAACAGATCATACAAATAGCTTTAGAATTTTGCACCTCTTTCATCGACTATATTCAAAAATAGAATTAACTTCAAATATGATAGCCTTTTATATTGAAATAAACTGAAAATTTCAGACAAAAACTCGAGTAAAATCACATCAAAACACAATCTGACAACAAAACTTCACTCCACAAACTAATTCCTATCTAACTGTCAACAAATGGCTGCCGAATATGCAGACAGTCCAACAAACAGTCCACAAACGACTAGAAACTCTCAGAATTTCAATTATATGTTTTCTACATGTTTATCACATCATTAAAATGGCATTATTTTCCAGTGGGAACTTGGACCAATCCTTTGTAGGGCCTCTGAGATCAAACTACTTTAATTGAGTAATTCTTTGATCTTGAATAGAAATTAGTCATGTTTTCTGGGCACCTCTTTTAACATCCAGTGTGGAATAATATTGTGTGGGGAGTATGTGTATCTTTCAAACTTGATGGGTGTCTGTGTGGGGAATAGGAGTTTGACTCTAAAATGTATGAAAGAATAATATCAATTATTTTCCACCACCACTTGCTGTTTCTTGGAAGATAAGTAGTCCAAAAAGCTGAATTTATGGAAAATTCATTTTATTGTGCTCTTGAAATTTATGGGTGGTCAGGTATTCTAGTTTGAATGTCAAAAGTAGGAGGAATGACAACGTTCAACGTTTGCTTTTGAAATATATAATAGCCAGAGAGCAATTTCCGTAAAAGACAGTCATTTTAACTACTGTTTGGTGTATAGAATCATTTTTGTTTCAAAGGGATAATCATTTTTCCACCTCTTTCTCACTGACACAGAAAAAAATTGCTGAAATGGGTCATTCCCATATTGAAACTCATTATGGTGTTTGAATCATTGTTGATATGCATGCGTGCAAAAATAGCCATTACAACTTGCCCGGTCATTTTATCATCATTCAAATGTTGATAAATTCCCTTCAACTTTGATAATTGCCTTGCAATGTCCCAATGGGGTGCTGACTTGCATGGTTTTCACATCACATCTTATTTGACACTATAATTCAAATGTTTCTTTGGTCCATACTACTTTTTTTGAGGAAGATTGTTTGTAACAGTGACCATGAAATGTGGATGTCTTAATCAAGAAGATCGTTGATTGTTATAGGGTAATCAGATGAATATGAGTTATGTTAGACAATTATTAAAATAAATGTTTTTTTTTTATTCGTAAGTATTTTTTAGATTGAGTTATGAATAAGAGAGGTTACAAATTAGGGATTCTGGGTCAAGTCTACGAATATATTGGATCAGTGAAGGCATAGTGTCTGAGATCACAATAGCCCAAAATAAATATTAAAATTGATAATGAAAAATAGGTGCTTTTAGGTGCTTTTAACTTTGTGTGAGATGGGGAATACTGTGTTATGATGGATATTCTATGATTTGTTTCGATAATTTGTAATTAGATTTGAACAGTGAGGTTTCAATGGATTAGAAATTGAATAGTATTTTATTTGGGGTCAAAAACATATGGGTGATTCTGGTTGTGTAATGATAGCTTTAAACTCTATGTTTTTCAAAAACATGTTCACCTACATGTATATCTAGACTAGGCGGTCCTTCAAAATACTAATAGGACTTGCTATGAAATAGGGAAATCCACACCTTGTTTTTATTATAGTCAAATCTTATGTACTAGTTCTCAATTATGTCTGAACAAGAGCAAAGACATGACACACAAAATGAAATGCCTAGGTATTTATCTTCATGTATGTAATTGTTGATGCAATAATTGCTATAATTCATATGAGTAATACTTTGTAATGATAATGTGATGCATCTTAGTACCAAAGTTTTGTTCTTTTATAGATTATCTTAGCATTCAAGTTTGAATATTTTACATGTGAGTTAGTGGTTAATGACTAGTTGGAGACAAGTTGGCTTGGGCCCATGTCTAAACTTGAATGTGGAAAATGAAGGTCATGACTTGAGTCAAGAATGATGAAATTAAAGACTAAGTCAAGATCATTCAAGAATGGAGACTCAAGTTTAGGATAAATACCAACTCTTGTGTAGAAATTCACAAGTTAAATAATAGACTATTATATTAGAGACAAAAATTCAAAATAAGTCCAAAATAAATATGGAAAAGTATTATAGGTGCACTTTTCACCTCTATACTTATAAAAAAATATTTGATTATAATCTTAATAATATCATAATTATAAGTAACATTCATTTCCTACCATTATACTAAATTCGGAAATAGAGTTTGGGATACAAGATTACGAAAAGGAGGAAACAACAATCCTCTTTAGGCAATTAATATAAAATATAGGAATGAAATTATTATATTTGAAGTAATCTAAACAAATGGGTTGTCTAGTTACCTAGATCTAGATTAAAACATAAATAAAAAAGAATAAAAGAATATATAAATCTTGATGTTACAGAGGGAAGAGGATACTAGTTTGGCTATAATAATAGAGAATAGATAAAAGGGTATGTAGGATCATGGGGGTCCAAAAAGTAGCGACATGACAAAAAAGTTGTTTTTCATTTGCCCAAAAACATGAAATTTTGCTTTGAATTTTACTAGGGTCGGGTAAAAAGTACATGTTGCCATGGTAAGAACCAAAACAAAAAGGATGGTCATTTTAAACAGATATTTGTTTCATTGAAATCATATTAAAAATGTATTAATATATACTATATTATTATATATTAATATATATAATATTATGATAATATATTATAATAATATATAATATATATTATTATATTAATATATTAATATTATATTATATATTAATATAATATATAATATAATATATGATTTATATATATATATCCATAAAAGTGGCAAAGCCACTAAACTTTATTAAATATGAGAAGGAAATACAATTCATAATTACAATATGAAGATTCTTAGGAGTTTGAGAAAATGTCATACAAAATGGGAGATACAATACAAAAATCTCCAAAAGGTATTACAAAAATATGCATCCAAGAGGAAGAACTGATACAATGAAATCTCGTGCACCAAAGCTCAAACCAGAATCAAAGAGAAGGAAAATTCAAAATGGCATAGGTGAGGGTATGAACACCCAAGAAGCCAAAACCATCAAAGCCCAAATGTGAACAAGAAAGTACAATGTCGGAGCTGAAAGTGAGAAGCTTACAAACACAAAATCAAGTTGAAATAGAGAGAAACCAAAAGGAAACATGTGAGAATGTTAGAAAGATAGATAGAAGTCTTGTAGCCTAGCCATATCCGAGCATAAAATCCTACTACCAGTATACCAAAAAACCAAAATGAAATAATTCAAATGTCCAACATCGCCACAAAGCCAAGCAAGAAGAGAAATTAAGTGCAACTTTTAGTAGAAGAAGTGATATTTGCTGGAGGAGGAAAATAGGGTTATGCATGTGGCTCAATAAGAGCATGAGGATGAGAAGTTGCATAATATTGCTCTTGGATTGAACGCCAAACCTAATTTCCCCAAAATGAAACCTTCAATATGCAAATGATAATTGGGTATTTGAATAATAATTTTCATATTTGAAACCAGATTCAAAATGCTAAATTTCATATTACCAAATTTTTTAGATTCATTGTGTAAGTAGTCTCAAATTTTTAGTCCAAGTGTGACAATTTGGGAAAAATGTAGCAAAAAACACTTCCACTTTTTGAACTTTTGTGGACCCAACTTCTTGTAATGCCTCTTAATACATTCTTGTTCTCCATGTTGTTCCCTTACTCTATCTCTTTTCCTTTTAGTCAAGGAGGACAATTTTATATCCATGAGAAGTGTCATCCTTTGTAGAAGTCTTTTGTTGGAGTCTGAGTTGTTTCTCTACTTCAACTTTATTTAATTCCAGATCTTTTAATTTTGAAAGGTGTTGATGAATAGCTTTCTTTCTTTCTTCTCTAGTTCCTGTCAATTTATAAGGATCCTTAGACTTTTCTATCTGTATCTGAACTTTTAAATCAGATAAAGTAGATTTTAACAATGAAACCAGAAAGTCTTCATTGGGATCTGTATCTTCAGAAGAAGAGCTAGATCTAGACAGATTTCTAATGTGTCTATGTCGATCCTTTACATCTTTGAACCGTAACATAAAATTTGACTCAGGAACTACTTCAACTATTTCATAAAGCTGTTGTAGATCTGAAAACTGACTGCTATTGACCACTTCCCATCCTGGATTATCTTTTTCAAAAGCTGCATAAATCTTTGTACCAGGATTTAGCTTCTTTGGGCAGTTTGTACAATAGTGATTACCTTTGCAAATAAAGCATTTAATATGCCTTGGTGCATTATTCTGTCTTTTTTGTAACAAAAATGGAGGAGGTTTATTAAATCTCCTTTCTCGGTAAGGAATTGCTTTGAAATTCCTTTTCTTGAATTTTCCGTGTTTACTTCTTTTGAAAGTAAACTCTCTTTCATGGTGCCGGTGCCTAGAGCATTTACTGCATCTACACTTACTTCCACATTTGTTCTTCTTGAACTGCTTTAGCTGCTGGAAGTCCTTTAGCTGATTGATCGGAGGAAGGTCACAAAACTCTTTGAGATTGCATGTGTAGTTGTATTCCTCTTTATTGAGCTGCAGAGCTCCTAACAAGCATTGTTTTTCAAGCTTGTATCTGATCAATCTCTTGATTGTAGGAAAGCTAACATCATCAAGCTGTTTATTTTCTTTTCTGATAATATAATCTTGAGCCCATGCACCTAAACCACAAGGTAAAGAATTTAAATAATATTGCTTGGTGGTTAGGTCATGCATCTTATTAGCTGCAACCATGTATGATTCAAACATACAATTATAAGCATCAAACTTTGCTAAATTTTTCAGCTTCATTGACTGCAGAATCTTATTTGCTTCGAGGGCCTGATTAGAAATGTCATCACAGAAAAGATCTGTTAATAACCATTTGAATTCATCAAAACCAACTTGGAAAATATCATCTTTCCCTATATTTACGGAATCCACTAAAACTAGATCTGTAGAAAGTGTAGATATAATTTTAGGCATTGGGCCTTGATCTGGTAGATTATTCCACCAGTTTTTCAATTTGCCAGCCATGAGTCTGACAGAATACAAAACTTTTGCAGGTTCAGTCCATGTACCATTTCTTTCAAACAGATTTTCAAGAGTATCTGTCCATGTGCAAATGGCTTCATATGGGTTAACCAGTTTGTCAATGTTTAAAATATAACCACTAGAGGTATAAGGACGCAACTGTTCAGGCCTCAAGTTTTCTGTAACTGGTTCCTGCATTTCAATATCCATAGAAACTTTCTTCAAAGATTCCCATGGTTCTGTTTCTTCTAACTCTTTTACGTTAGAAAAATCTAAATAAATATCCTCATAATTAGACTGTACAGAGGATGAAGAATCACTATCAAAAATTGTTAGACTTTGCACATCTGAAGTTTCAGCATCAGATTCTTTATTAGCAAAACCAGGTTCATCCATGTAAACTGGTTCTGTCTGTTCTTCTTCTATTCCTAACTCTTCAAGCCAATCTTTAGCAGGTTCTTCTTTAGTGGCTAGAGTATGTTCCTTTATTTTGGGCATTGGAACATGTGGAGAAGCTCTGTGAGATGACTTCTTAGAAGAAGAAATAAGCATCTTTTTTCTTCATGTAGAAGAGGTTTTCTCTTTGAATTAGAATCTTCTTTGCTCTGACACTTCTTTGTTTTCCTTTTGTCTCTGTATCCTCTCTGTGAACCTGCCTTTCCCAGCTTAGGTTAGATTTCATTTTCTTTGTATATAACCTGACCTTTTCTAACTTTTTAGCTATAGATTCTAGGAGGACTTTATTTTCTGAATGAGCTGTTTTTCTAGACGACTCATTTGTCTGTTGTTCTCCATAAATATGTGTCAGGTAATTATCTTGATGTTCTTGTGTAGAGACTATTCTCTTCACACTATTATGAGTTTGAGTAACATCATAATCTACACTGGAAATGTCATTTGACAAAGTTCCACAGTAATGCTCCACATTTTTAAGAATAGAAAAATGCTTTTGCTGATCTTCAGAAATTATTTCTAATTTATTTACAGAATCAGATGACTGTTCAGCAGAAAATCTTAAATCAACAGCCATATCATCAAAATTGTCTTGGGCAGAGATCATCCACTGGGAGATCCAATTTCTCTGTGCTTCTGAACTCTTTTGTTTTTTACCCAAGTCCGTATGAAGTCTTGCTTCATATTTTCCCCATGATTTCTTCTCAGGATTTAAGACTGTAAAAGTCTCAGGAGTAGGCCACCTGCCTGGTTCATAACTAGTAATCTCCTGTTCCTGATTATTTAGTTCCATCTTGTATTTATGTCTCTTTTCTGAGCCTGCTCGTGGGAGTTTAGACTTAGGAAGCTTTTCTCTAAGCATACAACTTTTTTCTCCCATCTTTGTGAGCTTAATTCCTTTTCCTTTCTGATCTGGTTGCTGCTCGGGTTTGGATGTTAAGGAAAGTCTCTGACTGACCTATCGAGCAAGCTGATTCATTAACTCTAGATTACGGCTAAGATCAGAGAGTGTTGATAATGAGGCTCTAGAAGGATATGTATTTACAGATGGTTGTTTGTATCTGGGAAAATTATTAGAACCTATTGACTCCTCAGGGTTATAGTCAATAAAAGGTTTGTTAGAGGTAGTAGGAAAATTGTGAGAGGTAGAGTATGATCTGGATAAATGGGAAGAGTTCCCACTCGTAGAGGCTTCAGGTTGTGTAAACAGTGTTTCATCTGGTAGGGAATGAAGGTCAATACTTGCCAATCTTCGACTTTGTTGTCTGGGTTTTCCTGATAAAAAACTAGAAGAGGATGTTGGAAGTTTTTGGAATTTAGGTTGAGTTTGGTTTATAAGTTGCTCAATTACAGGGAAACCTATATCAAACCCAGTTGCATCAATATTCCTACCATAATCATCAACATTAGAATTTTCCTCTGTATAACTTACCCCTACCAGAAAAGAAGAAGGAGGAAAAATAGTATTCAATAATCTATACACACATCGACCACCT
>VDFB02203800.1:0-15672 GCA_007258455.2 Sequoia sempervirens | reverse complement strand
AAAACTCAAGCAGCAGTATGGTGATCAAGTCATACAACTGAAGACAAACAAATTGCCCAAAGGCTTGGTTACCTTAGATTCAATTTTCAGTACTGATGATCAGCTAAAAAAGGGCAAGGCTAGCTTGCAGATTAAACAAGAACACTACGAAGAGTTAGAGATCTTCAAAGGTAGGCTCCTTAAGATAGGAAAAATCTGTTCAACCAAGGATAAGCAAGCTTTTGTTGCTTTGTGCCAAGAATTTCATGATGTCTTTGCTTGGGAGTACTTAGATTTGAAAGGATTTGATCCCCTCATTCGTCAGCACACGATTGAATTAGAGCCAAGGCCTTTGAATCCTAAACTTGAGCCTTTAATGATTAAGGAGTTGACTAAACTAGTTGAGGGTGGTATTGTCTTCCCTATCAAGCACACCTCGTGGGTTTCTAATCTTGTATCGATTAGGAAGAAAAGTGGTGAGATAAGGCTCTGTGTAGTCTTCAAGGATCTTAATCGATCCTTTCTAAAATACCACTACCCACTGCCCTCCATGGAATGAATCTTACAGGAGGTTGCTAGTTCTGGAAGGTTTTCATTGCTAGATGGTTTCTTAGGATATAATCAGGTGTTGGTTAAAGAGGAAGATCAGTTTAAGACTGCTTTCATGACTAAATGGGGCACTATGGCATACAAAAGGATGCATTTTGGTTTGTCAAATGTTGGTGCCACATTTCAGAGGGCTATGGACATGGCATTTCAAAACCTGATCAACAAAATCATACTGATTGACCTAGATGACATAACAGTGTATTCTAAGAATGCTGATGAGCATCTGTCACATCTTAGGCAAGTGTTCAAAAAATGCAAAGAGTTTGGGATCTCTCTCAATCCCAAAAAGAGAATCTTTGTTGTTCATGAGGGGAAACTATAAGGACACATAGTGTCAAAGAAAGGAATTACTATTGACCTTGAAAGAGTCAGAGCCATACTTGAGTTGTCATTGCCTAATCACAAGAAGGGCCTGCAGAGCTTTCTGGGCCAGATCAACTTTCTAAGAAGATTCATCCCTAATGTTATAAATCTGTTACATCCTTTAACATCTATGTTAAAGAAGAATGCAATCTTCAATTGGAAAAAGGATGCCAATAATAGTTTTGAAAAGGTCAAGGACGCCTTAGCAACAGCTCCCACGCTAGTAAATCCCAATTTTTCCAAAGATTTTTATCTGTATGCTTATGGCAGCACAGGTAACATTTCTGTAATATTGGTTCAAAAGAACGAAGAGAATTTAGAACAACCAATCACCTTTTTTAGTCAAGGACTAGTTGATTATGAAAAAAAGTATTCCTTTGTGGAGAGGCACGTTCTTGCTGTGATCAGAAGCCTTAAGAAATTCAAGCACTTGGTCTCTCATAATAGAATTCATGTCATGGTGGCACACTCAAGTGTGAAGGAATTCTTATTGAATAAGGACCTGAATGAAAAAAGAGCAGGATGGATCACTAAGGTCATGGAGTATGATGTAGATATCAGCGTCACCAAGCTAGTTAGAGGTAGAGGCCTTTGTGAACAACTTGCTACTGGGCCGAATAATGATATTGAGCTAGAAAAGGATGTTACCCTTGCTAATGCAGATGAGGTTCAGAACGCTCAGGATGATGTGCCTGTAGTGACAACCAATTGGGTCCAAGATATGGCCCATTTCTTAAAGACTGGTGAATTCCCATTTGGATTGAATAGAACTAAAAGGAGATACTTCAGATTGTAGTCCATACCATATGTGCTGGTAAATAATGCTCTCTTCAAAAAGGATTTAAGTGGTGTCCTATTAAGATGCATTCATAGTGACCAAATTGAAAAGGTGCTTCATGAGTTTCATGATGGAGCTGCAGGAGGTCACTTTGCTCCTAGAACCACTGCCTGGAAAATCATGAGAGTTGGTTACTATTGGCCCAGCTTGTTCAAGGATGCGTATTCCTGGTCAAGAAAGAGCATCAAGTGTGCCCTATTTTTGGGAAAGGAAAAGTTTCCAGCTATGCCCCTGCATCTGATTCAAGTAGAGCAACCCTTCATCAGATGGGGTATTGATTTCATCAGTCCAATAAACCCACCTTCCAGTGTTGGTCACAAGTGGGTACTTACAACCATAGACTACTTTACAAGGTGGATAGAAGCAATAGCCTTAAAAGAAGCAAGGGAGTCTTCAATCTTGAGCTTTTATGAAGATATAGTCACCAGGTTTGGGGTACCTAACTCTATCATATCTGATAATGACCCTGCATTCATGGGTCTAAAACTGACTGAATGGGCCGTTAGGCATGGCATTCATTTGAGCACATCTTTGAATTATTACCCCTAGGGTAATGGCCTTGCTGAGAGCACAAATAAAAACTTCATCAAGATCATCAAAAGAACCATAGAAGATAGCCAAAGGACCTGGCCCAGTAGTTTAAAGATGCACTTTGGGCAGACAGGGTGACCCCTAAGAGGTCTATTAGCAATTCACCATATATGTTGGTCTATGGAAATGAGGTGAGATTGCCACTATCTGTGGAGCTTCCAGCTCTAGACATCGTTCATTAGTTGGAAATGCTTGAAGGACATGATCCAATGTCTGTAAGATATGTAGAGCTTATGGAGCTCAAAGAATCAAGGGACAGATCAATGAAAACTTTGGAGGAGCATCAACTCCAGACAAAGATGACCTTTGACAAAAGGGCTACAGTAAAGTCTTTCAAAGAGGGAGACCTCGTTCTCAGGTGGGATGTCCTTAAAAGTAAACCAGGCCATCACACCAAGTTCAACAATATGTGGATTGGTCCATTCATTATTGAAGGCTGTAAAGAACGCAATGCATATCAACTAGCTACAACACAAGGTGAAGTAATTCCTATCCCAGTCAATGGGATGCACCTTAAGCCTTGTTTTCAAATCTGACACAATCTATCTATTGTACATAATAGTGTAGATTTTATGTTTTTCATAAGTGCTATTCCAACACAGTATATATCTTCTATTTTTGTTTCCCCTGTCTTGCCTTTTTGGCTGCCTATTGTATGCTATAAATCTCATGCGTATTGCAACCATGTGCAGACTGACATTTTAATTGTCCTCTGAGTTTTCTAATGACTCCATACCCAATGGACAACTTGTAGCTACTGGTTCTCATGTTTAGCAGGCAAACATCCTGCAAAGGTCGCCAGAATTGTTGCCTCTATTTCACCTACAGTTAAATTAGGCAAGATGATCAAATGTTAGATCTTTAGAGGCTAGGTGGGATATTCACATAAGGGAAAAGACTCTACTTCAGTTGCCAGGTCACGAGAGCTCAGTGGAAGAAGCCACCTTGGGAGTATTCGGCATAAAAAACCATCTAAGGAAAAGTCGGCAGGACTCTCCTATTCTCTGGTCAACTGATTGTTTCTTTCTTCCCATCTTGAGCAAGTCACTGAGATCTAGTTTCAGCCGAATGACCCTGTGGAGCTATCGCTATAGATGAGGAGGTTCGGTATGACCTCTCACCGCGTAGATTTTCCTTGGCCGATAGGCCATTCAATCGCTATTCGACAGGACTCCCGGCGAACAAGGACTTCAGGGTAGCTTTCGGCATTCGACAAAGGGTCTTGCCAAGTAGAGGAGTCTTGCTGATCAAGGGGAGGCCCCACCACAACATAGGGTGTTATCAGCAAGAGTCTCGTCGAGCAGTGGAGCCTCCAAAATAAAAAAAGAAGTTTCGGCCAAGGAAATGTTCTCAGTGGAACATCTTGTCGAGATGGAAATATCACCCTGATTCAAAGAGTCCTTAGTGTAATGAAACTTTCACCGAGATGTCCCAGCGATAAGGTGAGGTCTCACCGACAACTGAGGAGCCTTCGGCGTAGCGCAAGGAGCTCGGGAAGACTTCTTCCTGACCGACATGAGTCTCACCGAGTAGCGAAGCCTTCTGATGAAATGGAGCCCGATGGGATTACTTCTGAGGACGTCGGCAAGGGTCTCCTTGACATGAATCTTACTGATGAAGGGACTGACTGTCAAAGTGATGTCTTGCTGATATCACATGGTCTTGGCGACAGCAGAGATCTCTACATGATTCATTAATCCACGGATCTCTTGGCAATGGACGGTGATTTGCTGATGGTTCCAGTGGAATCGGTACAACTCTTTGGGCTCGCAAGGAGCTCTCAACAACGGCTCTATGCTATGTTGATTCTTGCGAAAATATTTAATCACATAAGTGAGACACTTCTCGTGTCTCACCAAGATGCGATTCAACTGAAGAAATTGAGCACCTAGGAGTTTGCGTATAGTTCACTTAGCCAATCAGAGAAGTTAGAGGGTCTCCATGGCAGTCTAAAGAATGTCAAAGGGATGAAGGGCGACGTGTATCTGTAGGGTGCTGTCATAATAGTGGTTTACAATTCCTGAGAGGAATGAATTTTAGCTGAAATCACATATTTTTAGAAAATATAATGATTTAAGCCTTAAAAAGTTCCATTGTAAGGATTCCAATTGAAGAGGGTTTGATCAAATCACCTTAGATCAAACCCCCTTAGATAGAACCTCGCTAGTTTTAAACCATACCTATAAATGTGTCTCCTTTACACCTATCAAAATGATGATAAAAATTCACTTTTGATTTAGATTTTGGGGGATCAAATGAATTCATTTAAAATTTATTTCAAATGATTATGGTATTCCTCAGAACAAGCTATCCAATGAATATAATTTTAATATGTTTTGGTTTTGTTATGTATTTGTTTTTAAGTTTTATTAAACATAGGTTTTTCATCAAAAATCAATTTCTTTGTTCTTCACATGTGAAAAATAGAAGATTATCAAAAAAAAAATTTGAAAAATATGAGTGCACCAGATATTGAAGTCCTTGATCCAACAAAAAAAAAATTAAATTTTGATATACAAAAAAGTTACTACACCAATGTAAATTGTAATTCATTTGACTTTGAAACATGATTAAGGAAAAAATATTCAATAAAAACCTAACCAAGTGGAAGCACTAGATATCAGAGTTACAAATCTAAATTTGAAAGAATTAGAATTTTATCCTTCATGGAAAAAAAGTTATGCGTTATACGGTGTGTCACTTTTTAAAAATGTTGTTTTCTGAAAAAAATCTATTTTCATGGGAGATGGAAAAAAAAGTGCAATTTGATTCCAAAAATTTTGAAAAGAATATTTTTAGAATCTACAAACAAAATTTGATGAGACTCTAGTTTGCACCATCTTCAAATTCCTCACAATTTAGCCACTATAGGTGCCCGAATGTGAAGATTTAGTTAAAAATAATAATTTCAGTGTCCAGTTTGGCCAAAAATTATAAACCACTATTATGGGATCACCCTGTAGCAGGCTCAGAGCATTCATGGTGTGGCCGAGGTAGCTCAATTGGACACGATGGATCGAATAAATGTGGTAGCTGAAGGAATATCTGAAGAGGACTTCTTCGAGAATGTTTCACACCAACACCAACAACAGGGACATGCAGGATCTTTAGCATTAATTCGATAAAATATCGGGGAGATTCTATCGCGAATCAGGATATTTTTGTAAGCCCTAAGGGGCCGATGTAACAGTTTGTATATAAGGCTTTTTTTCCTTTTTGGTAAATGGTTCTGATTGCACACTCTGAAGAGTTAGTGATTTTCAATCAATCCTTTCTCTGTCAATGCATGTTTTTTGTAACTCAGTTGAAGTCTTGAATACAACATAGAGTTTACCTTGGAAGTTTATCTTCATGTTTGTATGATTTCTCATTTCTGTATCTTTTGTTTTGAGCTTGCAAGTTTCTAGCTGTGTTTTCCATAATACTGCATTCATATCTCAGAGTTGTGAAAATCAATCTTTCCTTCGTGAGATGAGTATGTAGACCAAACATGTTAGGAAGACAAGCATTAAGTCTAAAAGATGTTGTTCTAAGAATAGCAATTGGTCTTTCAAGTGTATGTTCTTTTTGTGTTCATTTCATGATTTCTCATCATTTGGTGTATCATCCTAGTGTGGTCTTTTAATTTATGTATCTTCTTCCTCTTTTCTCTCAAAAAATCAATAGTTTAGGTGACACCCAAAGGAAGCCGACCTTCTCCAGAGGTTCACTTCAGTTATAGGTGACCCACATCCTTGAGATGATCCCATGTTGCTCTAGAATGCTCAGTTTCTTGTAAACTCTGCACAGGGTGCAATTCTAGGTGACAACAATTACCTTGCTTAAAAGCTGAAAATTGCATTTCCTTTTAAGTCATTGCATTGTAATTTCCTTCCTTTTTCATCATAGCATGTTTTCTTTCAAAATTGTGGCTTTGATTTCATTAATAATGGATTGTACAAGCACAACATTCCCTCTTATGAGTTCACTTTCAATTACAACAATGAAGTCTTTTGGAAACATGATCAAACCATTGACACAATCCTTAATATTACATTGCCCATTGGTGAGAATGGTAGTGTAGACAATTATAGCAATCATACTTTTTCTTCCCCCGATACCTCTCCTATTAGTGATGAAGGTATCTTGGTGAAGGAAACTACAAGCATTGAGAGTTTTGATTGTCCATCTCCTTATTCCCCTTTGGAAGATGTTAGACAACAAGAGGTTGAAATCATAGACACATCTCTAAATATCACCTTACCTAGTCTCCATAACCATGATAGTCAAACTTGTCCATCTCCTAATTCCCTCCTCACTGTAAAGAGGATAGGTTGGTGTTAGAAGACATCCCTATTAAGAATCATGAAACCCTTAATCCTCCCTTCCCTAATGCCCTCCCATTTGGGAAAATCTATTTGAAAAGCATAGTGGTCCTTCTCTTGATGCCTCCTCCACTTGTGATGAAGCTACTTTACAAATTTCAAAATTGAATGAACATATTATACACTCTCCTAGTAGGGTAGATATTATGCCAAAACTGAATGAGACCTTACAGAAACATGCCAATCAAATAACATCTTTCCCTACTCTCCCCACTATCGATAAACATGAAAATCCAACCATTGATCATTCCCCTACTTGTGATGCAGTCGTTTTAGAAGAAAAATTCTTGAATATCACAAGCATTTAATTTGTAGTTCTTCTAAGAACTCTCCTTCTATGGAGAATATCATGATGTTGGACAAAGGAAACAATAATAAATGTTTCTTCCTTAGATAAAACAAGGATTCTTTATTTCCCTTTGTTATCGAGAAACATCAAACCAAGACCTCTAAGGTTATGAATGCACAAGTTTCAATTTGATCCCACTCAATTAATGGTCCTCATACATACCCCATGGGACATCCTAACAACCCTCTAATTCTCTACCCACCTTCACACAAATAAGACCCTCAAAATAAACCTGAACTTATCTTGTACCCTCCTTAGAATAATGTTTCGCAACAACTAATTCACAATACCATTTCTCATATGTATAACACTTGAAACAATCCACAACCACCACAACCAACCCTAACACCTTTACTATTTCATAATCCTATCCCACCTAACCCTTTCTTTCTAGGTCACAAGGAGTATGATCTTATCGAGCAACTTAAGAATACTCATGCTAAGATATCATTGTGGGAACTTATTCAAGTCTCCCCTCACTATCACAACATGATCCAAATAACCTTACAACAAGTTCTTGTCCCATATAATGTGGCACCAACTGATATAGTAACCATGATTCAAGGACTGTACGCTAACATTTTTTTCCACCAAAGTGAACTCCCCTCTTTGGATGTGCAAAAACAACATGAAGCTTGCATGATCATAGCACAATACAAAAAAAAATGGATAAAGAGAGCTCTTGTAGATATTAGTTCTGCTCTTAATGTGTTTAGTGTGACCCTTTTGGATTGGCTTGGCATTGATCAATGAACCATTCAACCCAACTCTTTCTCTATTAGTGGATTTGACAATGTCGAAAAGAAACCACTAGGTAATCATTATGCCTCTTATCATTAGAGTGGCCACCTTGAATACTCCAATCCATGTTATGCCTTATGAATTTTCATGTAATCTTATCTTAGGGAGACATTAATGGATTCATGCAATGAATGGTGTGCCTTCCACTCTTCATTGCAAAATGAAATACATCTACAACAACATATTCCACATAGTTGATGTTGATCTTGAACTTGAGAGTGTCTTACAACTTGAGACTTAAACAAAGAAAATTCCTTAAACACATATGTTAGTGTGAAAGGGGTTCTTTGTCTGACTAGTTCATTCTTAGCTAGTTCTCCACTAAAGTCCTCTTCACACTGGCTTAACTTTACATAGGGATAAGGTGGTTGAACCTTTAATGACATGAGTTGTCACACCTCATAGGATGCCAACACTTGTCATTATCTAGTTGCAGCCATCCCTCCCCTTGGCCTATATAACCAAGGAATTTCCTTCGTAATTCTCACTTCTCAAGCTAAATATAGTTTTGCATTCTTGAGAGGAATAAAGTTTATTCTTCCTCATATTTTTGGTTTTTCTTTCCTTCAATCATTAGATTCTTGGTAGGCTAGTTAGAAAATCGCACATGGTATTAGAGCCAAATTTGAGTTATGGGTTAGCATTCTTTCAGGAAATATGAGAGTGTTGAGAAAAACTGAGTATGCTCTTCTCTTGCATCGTATGATGATCTAGATAATCAAAAAGGTGTGAAAAGAATATCAATTTCTGGAGGGTTCATACATTGTCAGTTACAGGTCTTCTGAAGCTTCCTATAGAGATTTTGAGCTCACCATTAAGTCCAGAGTAGCTGAAACAGTTAGATATACCCCTTATTTTTCCTGAAACAAACATTGGAGGCCAAATTTGCAACAATTTGAATCGAGAGGTTTTTTGCCAAATCCAGCAAGGAGCCATCATTTCAAAGCATTTTGGGTCAAATCTGACCTTGTCATCATGCTCAGAAGGCCCGAAAACCATAAAATTGATTGTCAAAATGTCAATTTTGGACAAAGTTGCCAGGTAAGGCAAAAAAAATTCCAAACCCATGAACAAATAAGTAATTTTTTTATTTTAAAATAGAAATATATATATATTTTAAAATAAAAACATTTCATTTTGTTTTTAAAATAAAAATGTTTATATTTTTGTTTTAAAAATAAAACCTTTTATTTTGTTTAAAAAAATTAAAAAATCATTTTATTTGTTTTTATTTTGCATAGTACCCACATAGCAATTACCTAAGGCCTCGAGTACCTTTGGTACTCTGTTGCGCAGTTCCCAAGGTACGTAGGTTTGTCCTACGTTGGCCTTCGGCCTTTTTAATATATTTTCAATTTTTTAAAAAAGTTTTTAAATTTTTTTAATTATCATTATTTTTAAAAACATGCAGCCCATTTCAATTTGGCCAATAGTTTTATTATTATTTTAATACTTTTATGTTAAAACATATAATTTCCTAAAAATCCGCCAACGGTTTTTATTAAAACCGGCTGTTTTTCAACTAACTTTTAAATGTTGCTATGATTTTAATATTTTTTTAATTTTTATACATTAAATAAATATCTTGTTTTGAAATCTGCCGACAGTTTTGGTTGACATGTTTTATAATTTTTTAATATTTTTTAATTAATTTTTTTTCCTTGACACACTTTTAATAATATTTTAATTAAAAAATATAAAATATTAAGGCCATTAAAGTTGGAGGAGTATTTAGCAGCAACTAAATTGGCAAAATGCTAAATTTATCTGGCGGAGTACTACATTTGGCAGAGTTTTAAACTAGTTGGTGGACATCTATATTTGGCAGACCACTACCTTAGGCGGCATTCCCACTAAATTTGGCAGATTTTTTTGAAGAATTCTCACCCCCTCTATGTTGATGCATTAATTTTTCAAGGCCAAATTTGAAAGCTAATAACTTGGGCTCTCGACCTCCAAATTCAGTGCAATTTTTTTTTAATTGGGGATAATTTTTTGTACTCTACGCATTGGCAGAGGTGATTTCAGATTTTGGTGCATGTATAGTTTTCAGAAATTGATGATTCTTAGGGATGACTCCTCACCGTTCTTGTTTTGCAAACTTCAAAGCTGCATAACTTTTGCATACGACCCTAGATCAAGTCGATTATTTTTTTGAAAGTGCATGATTTTTCATGTACATCACATTGGTGCTGCTTATTTTGTATGAAATTGTACCAATTGTATACTTTCAGCACATGCTCATTTATTGAGGATTTGTAAAAGTATTAAAATCCAAAAATCTGTAACTGCACTAAATATAAAGTGCCAAATCATTTTTTTTTCTGGGGGGTTCTTTGATTGAGTAAAGAAGGGGGGGTCTCTTGTTGTCTTTGTTCTTGAACCTCTCTCATACTTTGCACTTTTTTTTTCCTTCACTATGGGTACATTTAAGTTTCCATTGCTCACACCCTACAACTACAACATATGGCATCAAAATGCATGGAATTCCTTAATGGAACTAGGATATACACCTTATCTTGAGAAGAAGGTAACAAACCCACAAATGATAAGGAAAAACTACTATGGATGTTTGAACATACAAAAGCTCTTAGTTGTCTAAGGAGTTTTGTTTCTCTTGATATCATGTTTCAGATTGACACATCTAAATATTCACATGATGCATGGGAAAAATTAAAAACTCTTTATGGTACAACTGATGAAGTTCATGGTTATCAAATTGACAATGAACTAATGGTTCTTGATCCAAAGTCTTTTGATAACATCGAGGATTATTTAACAAAGGGAAATGACCTTAGACCACAATATAAATCATGTGTCTTAGAGAAGAAAGACATTCAACTTGTCTATAACACTCTAAACAAACTTGGATTTGAATTTGCAGCTTTTGTTTCTAGCTTTCATAGTCATAGGTTGACAATGGGATCTACTTTCACTACACCTTCTTTTGCTTCATTTTATGAAATGTTGATGCAAGAGCAAGGTAAGCTTCTTTCAATGGGTCTTCTCAAGCCTTCACATTCACAAGATTTGATGGCTAGTCAACCAAAGGGTCAAAAAACATCAAGAAAACCTGACAAAAAACAAAAGCAGTTCAAGAAGAAGTCACAAAAATATCAAGCACAATCATCTTCAACAACAATATTTTACTCCAAATCCTCTTCAAAGGGGAATTTTCAAAAGAAGGAATGGCCAACTTGTAGTTATTGCAAGAAACCTAGTCATGAGGAACATTCTTGTCATAAGAAGCAGATCGATGCGTTAAAACATCTTAAGAAGAACAACATTAATCTGCCTTCTTCTATTGCTCAATAATCCTCTACTCCTTCCACATCAGGTAAAGGGAAAGCACATGCGCTTGTTGCTATTATTGATTCTTCGAAAGAGTGGATTCTTGACTCGGGTGCATCGCATCACATGGGTTCTAGTAAAGAACAATTTTCTTTGTTGGAGCCTTGTTTTGTGCCCCACATTCTCATTGGGGATGATTCTCCAGTGGAAGTCACTGGGAATGGTTCAATAGATACTAGCAATGGTACATTTGAGGATGTCCTCTATGTTATTGATTTGTCAGCCAACCTTCTCTCTGTCTACCAATCACTCAAAATGGTAGAAAAGTTGAATTCATCAACATCAGGAATCTTGAAGATAATGCACTCCTTTTAGTTGGTAAGGCCAATCATGAGTCTCTCTTGTATGATTTCTCTCATTTTGTACCTAATTCACATTCCACTGCATTTCTCACCTATTCAAATGTTGTGAGAAAACTATGGCATGAGCGGTTTGGCCATCTCAACTACCGCTATCTTTAGCAACTCAACAAACAAAATATGGTCACACGACTTTCTCAAATCAATTTTTTAGATGGTGTATGTTCAAGTTGTTCCTTGGGAAAACATCCCAAGGAGAAGTTCAACAAAGGGAAGGCTTTGAGGGCTTCAGAAGTCCTTGTTCATTCATAGTGACTTTCTAGGTCCTTTTCCATCATTATCTTTTAGTAAGGCTTGTTATTTGCTCACCTTCATTGATGACTATTCCAAATACACATGGGTCTACTTTCTTTGACACAAAGGAGAAGTCTTTGATATATTTCAAGAGTTTAAGGCTCATGCTGAGAAGCAATATGGAATGTGTGTCAAAATTATTTGCACTGATAATGGTCGCAAATATGTGAACCATCAATTTGAGAATTTTGTACTCTTGAAGAGATTGATCTTCAACATATTGTTTCCTACACACCACAACAAAATGTTGTAGCTAAGAGGAAAAATAGGTCCTTGAAAGAGATGATTGGCTGCATGATCCACGCTCCCTCCCTTGCACCTACATATTGGGAAAAAGCTATCAACTGTGTTGCTCTCATCCATAATAGAGTTCCACATAAGGCATTAAAGGAAATCACTCCCTTGAAAGCTTGGTGTGGTAGGAAACCTATTGTGGGGCACTTTAGATTTTTTGGCTCCCCAACATGGGAAAATATTGCTTCAAAGAAGTACAAGGCCTTGGAACCTCAAATTCAGCCTTACATCTTTGTTGGTTACCCTGATGGTGTCAAAGGATATTGACTACTAGATCCTGCCACACATGAGCTCTTCATTGAGTGTAGTGTGCGTTTTGAGGAAAGCTCTTCTAGCTCATCCTCTACTCTTCCTCCCTCCACAGTGGATTGAGAGGATTCTAACATTGAGGATTTTCCTCAAGCTTCCTCTAGTCATCAAGTTGATCATGAGATTTCCTCTTCCTCTTCCTCTTCAGATAGTTTAGAATCTCCTCCTCCATCCCCTACCATGCCTCATTGTGCTCGCCAAACACTTGAGTCTGCAGGAACTCTTTTTGGGGATCCTTCAAGTTCATTGAGGACTCGATCACAACATCAAGACATTCTACATTCATACATCACCATAGCTTCAGATCCACAATCATTTTGTGAAGCCTCTGGTATTGTTAAGTGGGATTCTACAATGGAGGAAGAGTATAACTCTTTAATGCGGAATAAAACATGGGATCTTGTTCCACTTCCTAGGGAAAGAAAACTAGGTGTAAGTGGATCTATCGAGCCAAATTTTTAGTGGATGACTCAATTGATAAGTACAAAGCATGACTTGTGGCCAAAGGTTTCTCTCAAGTACCAGGTATTGACTACACTGAGACCTTTGCCCCTGTTGCCAAAATGAACTCCATTCATTTGCTAATTGCTATTTTTATAGCTCATGGTTGGGATGTACATCAAATTTATGTGAATAGTGCATTTCTTCATGGAGATCTACATGAAGAAATTTACATGGAGCAGCCACAAGGATTCATTCAAGATTCTTCATTGGTTTGTAAACTAAGGAAGTCTCTCTATGGCGTCAAACAAGCTCCATGAGCTTGGTATGCCAAAATGGACTCCTTCCTTCTCTCCATTGGGTTCTCTAGATGCCACTTAGATCTGAATATCTACATCTTGTGGTAGGAGGATGCACTTATCTTCTTGGATCTCTATGTTGATGACTTGATTGTCACTGGGATCACTTCATCCATCATCACAACTGTGAAGAATGCTTTGCATGACAGATTTTCCATGACTGACTTGGGTCTCTTGCAATACTTTCTCAAGATTGAGATCATTCAATCCTCTTTCAGGATCTCACTTGCAGAACCCAAGTATGCTCTTGATCTTTTAGCACATTTTCATATGGTTTATTTAAGCCTGCATTGACTCCCTTTCTTTCTAGAGTTAAGCTAGAGGCCAAACTTTCCACACCCCTAGTTGATGCTACTTTGTATCGTCAAATTTTTTGTAGCCTCATCTACTTGACTCATACTCACCCTGACATTTCCTTTGCAGTTGGAATTTTTTCGTGCTTCATGATGAAACCACATGAGCTTCATTGGAAAGCTGCCAAACACATTTTGCACTACATGTAGGGCACTCATCGATATGAGATTTAATATGCAGTAGGCACAAGTTTAGACTTACTAATATACATAGATTTTGATTGGACTGGTGACATTGATGATCACAAGTCCACATCTAGCTACATTTTTCACTATGGTTCTGGTCCCATTTGTTGGAAAAGCAAGAAGCAACATGCCATTTCTCTTTCTTCAACTGAGGCTAAGTATTGGGGGGCTATCAATGCCGCCATTGAGGCTATTTGGCTTTAGAATATCCTCACTGAACTTGGTATCACCTATCAGAAGCCATCAATCATATATTGTGACAACCAGAGCACCATTTAGATCTCGAAGAACCCGGTCCATTATCAAGGAACCAAAGACATCGAGATCCATATGAATTTTCTTTTGGAGTTGATTCAGGAGCAAGTCATTGATTTGCACTACTGATATATTCACCAAAACCTTCACTGAGAGCATGTATGTTCATCTTTGGTCTCTCTTGGAGGTGCGACACATCTCTTTTGGGGGGGTCACTAGACCTTCTTCATTCACCCTCTCATTGGCATAAGTTTTTCCCACTTGGTTTTCTCCTTCTTTCTCATTGAGAGGTTATTATGTACATGGGTACCTCATCAGGCCTAGTAGTCGGGACCCATATTTTCATCTTTCAATTGTATACTTCTCCCTAAGTTTCACTTAAGGGGGGGTGTTAGTGAGAAAGGGGTACTTTATCTAACTAATTCATTCTTAGCCAGTTCTCCACTAAAGTCCTCTTCACACTAGCTTAACTTTACATAGGGATAAGTTGGTTGAAACTTTAATGACATGAGTTATCACACCTCATAGGATGCCAACGCTTATCATTATCTAGTTGCATCCATCCCTCCCCTTTGCCTATATAGCCAAGGAATTTCCTTTGTAATTATCACTTCTCAAGTTGAATATAGTTTTGTATTCTTGAGTGGAATACAATTTATTCCCCCTCATATTTCTAGTTTTTCTTTCCTTCAATAATTAGATTCCTGGTAGGGTAGTTAGAAAATCTCACAACATCAACATCAACTACACTAATGGAACATGTGCACCAAAATGACAATGAACAACAACTTAAACAACACATGAAGCTATTAGACAATGATTGGGGTTCCTTGGATTTTGAACATGATTTCATGGGTGAGTACAAGATCATACATAAAGATTAAAATAGGGAAAAAAAAATCAAATGACCCTTTGAAAGCATCCACCTCAACCACTTTAGACAACAAAATACACTACACAACCACCTTTGATAACACTTATCAACAACCACCAACTAATCAAAAAGCAATGAAGAATATTTATGGAAAAGGGTGTGAGCTTATGAGACAACTTGGCTATAGTGGAAATGGATGTGGTGCTAACGAACAAGGCATCCACAACCCTATAGACCCTATCACACAAAAAATAACTCATGGTCTTGGTTATTTCCCTTTGATAGAGATCACCAAGCCTCCACTCAACATCAACAATCTCACACAAAACACTTCTAAATCATCCTTAACAATCATCCATCGTGAACTCCTCGACACTAGTGGTCTTGAAGATCATACTTTATACAATATGACATAAACAAATTCACCTTCACTTATTGTCAATTTCATCTCACAAAATGTTCATCATTTTCATTTGATAGATTTTCTCTCCTCCTATAAGAGTCAGAACATAATCTCACAATCTAGAGAAACTTGTGTAAGTATGACATCTACTACTAAGAAAGATGTATCTTTGTCATCAACTACAAGACCACCTTCTACCATTGATCAATAGGGTATCTTGTTGAGACTCCTCCAAGATCACTTGATCACCCTCCCTCCCAAAACTAGTAAGAAATTTTATTCCAAGACTTCATTATATTC
>VDFB02203799.1:0-11993 GCA_007258455.2 Sequoia sempervirens | reverse complement strand
TATAATATAATATAAATATAATAAATAATAAATAATATATTATTTTATATTATATAAAAATATTATAGAAATATAAAAAATAATATGATATAATAAATAATAATATTATACCTCATATATCACATGAGCATTTCATGAGGGCTTGTGAAAGAATTAAAGGAACCAAAAGCAAGGACAGGTGTCAAATGGAGAAGAAATGCCACCACGTGGTTGGTGAGGCCCACTTCTAATCTTTGTTTCATTTGTCTATCTATTGTTGTTCCATAAATACAATTTAGGCAACACAAACTTTTAATATTAAAAATGCACACACTAATAATGATAAATAATATATGATTATTAAATTATCATATATCATTATTTAAACAACACACTAATGACATATGATAAATTTAATATTAAGAATATTTAACATTAATTATTAATATATGTATATAATGATACATATTATATTTAATATTAATAATCATTATTTATTATTAAATAATTATTATCATTATTCTATAATATATTATCATTTTTATTTTATTTTTATCAGTAAGAAGGTAAGTTTCTATTAATATAAATAAAAGATACATTGTTCAGCCCATCCAAGGCAACCAAAGACACCATTTGCAGAGAACTACAGACGCCTTGTCGAGACTATACCCACTATAAACCCAACAAACAACTGTGACCTTACATTTTAACCAGACCCAGGGCAACCGGAGACACTAACTACAGAATACTTATGTGCCTTGTTGAGGCTATACCCGCTACAAAACCAACATACCACTATGACCTTACTTTTTAACCAGACCCATTACTAGCCGAGACCCAAATGAAGGCAACACATATTACAAAATTTCTAAAAACAGACTCACTAATAGAAGATTTCACCCTACCAGAACCCACATCACCAGACATTTTGTTGTGCAAAACATCGAAACTCCCATTTCTGGCCCGAGTCCTTAACTTGGAGTAGACAAAACTTTTTCCTTAGGAAATCCACACCCGCATTTTCCAATCTCCTGTGCTCCATCAGCTCGAACCCAGACACATCCAACAAAAATGGGTAGTAGTTAACCAGAGGATCAGGGTCTTCGAGCAAATGAAGGTCCCAAGGGCATGAGATGCCCTTCCCGAGACATGCAGTTGCCAATGCCCGATCTAGCCCAACCAACATGTCCTTCCTAATGTTCAACCTCTACATGATAACTCTAGCCTCACCTTTAGGGACACCCACGTCTAGCAAACCAGCCAAGACCTGAGAAGAGATATCAAAATCTAGTCTATAACCTTTGACTCCCTCCATAAACTTCTTCCCTATGATGCATTTAATGGCCGCAAACACTAAATAATCTGGGTGTCAAATGAGACGTTGAAGGTGGAGTGTGGAGACCTCACCTTCGAAAGCAATCTGCCTCTTCGAGCCCTTGAGCTCCACTGGAGTTGTCATTCCCTTCATTTCCAGCTCTTTTCCTGAAACTAATAAAATGAATCTACTCATATTTTTTACAAAATGCGAAGCTTGCAATAGAGAAGATCGCAAATTAATGAGGTAGCCACTATGCTCTGTCGTTATTCTGAGGTAGCTAGCGATGTGTCTAGAGGGACATCACAAATTCACTATGTCGGCATTTGATGATGAGAAAAAACACCTCTAGATCCTTCCATTAACATGTGCTACCCTTCATGCTATAAATGCCACCTTGCCAAAGTTGATGCCAATTCGCCAAATGTTCATCGTAAGTAACTAGCCTTTTCATGAGCTCCCTTCGATGTGTCCGCCACTTCACCGTGGTGAAGTGGCACCCACCCATCCACCCAATAAATAAATATCACATTATTATATATACACAAAATATATAATATAATTCCAAAAGTATATATATAAATAATTATATATTACATTATATGATTATAGATAATAATACTAATAGGCTTAAATACTATATTAATAATTGTTAATGATAGTATATTCAAATAATTATTATATAATAATAATTAAAATTAGTTAAACAATTATAAATTATTAATACTAAATATATATTAATTATTTAATATTATTTAAATAATTAATATGCATTATAATATAGAATATAATATATAATCATATATTATAATATATTTATATATAATATATAATATATACTATATTACATTATAATATATATTTTATTTTTATTATATTAAGACACTAAATCAATTCAAATATTACAAATGAGCATCAAATTTATTATATTAAAATTTTAGTCATGTCACGAGTCCAACTAGCCCTTGTTTATGGATATGAGTTTGTGCGTTGCCATGGGAAGTGACTTGTAGGACTTTTTATTTAAACTATAAAACTATAATATAATAATAATAGATTATAGACTCGGATGGTATCTCGATGGTTATGTGCCGAAAGCTAGGCATTCGCGGCTCTAGCTCAACTCTATTTTTGGTTTCTCACGCTATGGGGGTCCGTTTGCATTCAGCGGGTGTGGCTGCTTTCTCTCTCTATCCCCTGGGCTGTTTCTACCGCTTCTTTCTCACGGTGGGGACCGCCTCTGGCATTGTGCGGCGAAAGGGAGGTTGCTGGTGGCCACGGGTGTGTGCCGTGGAACGCCTTGTGCTTGGTTTTTCCTTCCACGCTGGCCTCTTTCTAAGGTGCCTCCTTAGTGATTTTCCAAAGATTTTGTGGTGAGAGTTAAGTGGGCTCTCTTGCACCCTTGTTTTGGTTTCTTTTATCCTTGCTTGCATGCCCATTGTGGGTTGGGTATAATGTTGTCCAGGGAGACCTCGGGCACTAGCCCCAAAATGGATTTTTGATCTATGATTGGTACGAAGTCTCCTCCGCATGCTTCAAAGGTTTTCAATAATAATCTGTATTTGTCAGAACCTGGGCTAGATGGAGTGGGTTCATCTAGTGGGGCTTGGATCACGAAAATCAATGGATGTTTGGAATGTTGCAAGGAAAGGCCAAAACTCGTCATCCCATTGGAGATGGTCGTAGAGGATATTGAATATTACTCAAGGCACCCTTTTATTGCAAGTTTTTGTGTATACGCGGATATCAATGCAATTTTGGGAGTCTCGGGGCATGACTAATTTGGATTTTAGAGGGTGAGATGGATATAAAGCTCCTAGAAAATAATTATTTCATGGTTACTTTTGATTGCATGGCAGATCACAATAAGGTTTTTGAAGGGGGCCCTATTTTTATAACCAGGTTGGTCTGTTTATTAAACTGTGGCATGTTGGTTTTAACCCTACTGAGGAGATTTTGACTCGGGTCCCTGTGTGGGTTTGACTTCCATGGTTTCTAGTGGAATGTTGGTGGGATGACGTTCTACATTTGTTTGGGTCAATGCTCGGGAAGCCGGTTGGTTCTTCGTAGCAAACTCAATTCAAAAAGTTGATAAATTTTGCTCATATTTGTGTGGAAATTGACTTAAGTAAGCCATTACTAGATTTTGTGGATATGTCTATGGGTCCTCACTCTTGGGTGCAGTTGCTGGACTATGAAACTCTTCCATTTCGATGTCTTCTCTGCCATAAATATGGTCGCTTACAACGAAGATGTCCAAGGGCTAGGCCCGTGGAGCCTCCGATTTCCCAAAATTCTTGCAACCCACCTAGGGAGGATAAGGGAAAGGATCCCATTCCAGGGGATGGGGTTGATCCAAATGGATTTTCCCTTGTAAGGAATCATAACAGAAACCTAGGTCATAAGAGGACCTTGAAGGAAAGACAAGATGAAGACTCTTTTAACAGATTCAAGGTTTTGGATGATCTTGGCCAGTAGGAAGTGAATTCAGACTTGGTGAATTTGGATCAGGGTATTGTGTGTTCAGGATAGGCAGATCCTCTTTTTGGGGCTCCTCTGGGTACACAAGTTATGGGAGCTTTGCAAATGGAGACCAACCTTCAAATGAATGGCCAGGTGGTGTCGGTTCCTGCTATGGAAATGGAGAAGAATGAGGGAGTTGGTTCTATTTTGAATTTGCAAGCAGGAATAGATGTTGGGAAGAATATTAAGTCTTCTCCTTCTCCTTTGGGTCTCCATCAAAAGGATATCAAGAAAGGGTTGGGGGAGAAATCTTCAAAGCTTGGCAGGAAAAAGGATATGGAAAAGATTAAGTTAGCTGGGGAAAATCTGGTGGAGTTAGGGTCAGTTAAAACTCTAGATTCACACTTCTCAAGCTCTTCAAAATGATTGTATTATCATGGAATGCAAGGGGCTTGAACATCGGCCCTCGACAAAAGGCTATTCCTGAGTTGGTTAGAAGTCAATCTCCTGATGTTCTATTCTTGCAGGAGACTAAGTTATCTGTGGAATGTATGCTTGGTTTATCTCCTAAGTTGTGGGGAAGCGGTGAATGCTAGTGCATTGGTTCTCAAGGGTCTACGGGTGGAGTGGCTTTCCTTTGGAATCCTTGGAAGATTTGCCCTCTTTGGTGGATGTCCAACAAGTCTTCTATCTCAATGATCACCTCTTTTTCTGAGACTGGGGATTCTATTCTCCTCTCCAATATCTATGCGCCTATTGAGTTTCAAGGTAAGCAACTTCAGTGGGCTCATATTAGATTTGTTTGGAGTATGGTACCTTTTCATCCATGGATTATGGTTGGTGACTTTAATACAATTTTTGAGTTGGCTGAGAAGCGGGGTGGTATTGCAAGGTTGGAGCCTTCTGTGTTGCTTCTTTAGGATAACATCTCTGCTTTGAATCTTGTTGATATAAAGCCTACTAATGGTCATTTTACGTGGAACAATCGAAGGATTGGGGATAACTACATCTCTAAAAGACTTGACCAGTTTCTGGTGTCCTGCTTTTGGGTTGGTGGATTGTGGTCTTCTAGCTCAGAAATTTTGGATTGGAGGGGCTCCAACCATTGGCCTATCAAGCCTGTTGTCTCTTCAGTTCATGTGCCTCAGTCACCCCCTTTCAAGTTCCATATTATGTGGCTTCATGAGCCCTCTCTTCATGAATATGTGGTCAAATGGTGGAGACATGGTAGACCTGCTTATGGTATGATAATGTATATTTTTTCTAAGCTTCTACAATTTGTCAAATATCAGCTTAAGCATTGGAACCGGTAGTTCTTTGTGAACATTTTCCATGCAAAGGTTGTTGCCCAAGTTGAGTTGGATAGTATTACGAGGGTGATCAAGGATGATGGTGTGACTACTAATTTACTTCAAGTGGAGGCCAGGGCATTAAAAATGTTGGAGGAGTGTGAACTGCAGGAGGAGGTCTATTGGAAACAAAAGGCACAGCTTGAATGGCTTCGGGAGGGAGATAAAAATATGATGTTCTTCAATTCCGTTAAAGCTAGGCGACATGGGAATTCAATTTCTTTTCTAGTAAATGAAACTGGTGAGCATCTTTCCTCTTTTAAGGATATTTCATGCGAAGTTGTGTAGTATTTTATTTCCTTCTTCAGGGAGGATTCTCAGGGGGTTGTTGATGAGGAGGCCCAAGTTCTATCTTGCATCCCTTCTTTGGTTACTTTGGATATGAATGGGCATCTTATGGGTGATATCTCAATTGAAGAGCTCGAGAGCATGGTGTTCCAGATGAAGAAAGGGAAAGCTCCTAGCCCTGATGGATTTCTGATGGAGTTCTTTCAAGAATTCTGGGATATTATCAAGCTGGACTTATTGGTGGTTTTCCAAGAATCTCAGAAGAATAAGCAGATGTTACGGCCTTTGAATTTTACCTTCCTGGCTCTCATCCCCAAATGTGATGGGGTAGACAGGATAAGCCAATTTAGACCCATTTCTCTTTGTAATGTGATTTACAAAATTATCTCTAAAATTATTGTAGATAGGCTGAAAAAATGGCTTAAAGTGTTGATTTCCGAGGAGTAGAGTGGTTTTGTGGTGGATAGACAAATTCTAGATGAGGTGGTTATAGCCATGGAGACCATTCATTCTATGGCCATTTCCAATGATAAGGAAATGTTCATCAAGTTGGACATGGAAAAGGCATATGACAGAGTTTGATGGTCCTTCCTTTGGAAGATTCTTCATGCTTTTGGTTTTGGGGATGAGTGGATTCAATGGGTCATGAGCTATGTTACTTCAGTATCCTCCATTTTAATTAATGGTGAGCCCTCAAAACTTTTTGGTGCCTCCAGGGGATTGTGTTAGGGCGACCCATTATCTCCATATCTATTTTTTCTTTTTGTTGAAGGTTTGGGCAGATTGTTGAGAAGGAATGTTGAGAGGGGTCTCATTCAGGGGTGCCGATGGGGAGGTAATATTCCCCCACAGTCTCATTTTTACTTTGTGGATGATACTGTGCTGATGGGTATGGATACAATTAGGGAGGCTTCTCACTTGCATGCGGTGTTGGATGTTTATTTGATTTCCTCAAGTCAGTTGATTAATGAAAATACGCCCTCCTTCTTCTTCAATACTCTTGGTCCTATCCAGAGGAGGATAGCCAATATCTTGAGGTTTCAGGTTGTGTCCCTTCCTTTGACCTATCTGGGTATTCCTATCTCTATCAAAAGGATGCCTAGGGAATCATGGCATAATATTTTGGATACATTTCGGACAAAGGTCAACCATTGGACCCATAAATGGTTTTCCTTTGCTAGTCAAGTTCAACTAATCAAATATGTGGTTCAGGCTCTCCCTATTTATAGATGTATGCTCCAAGTGGCCCTGATTGGTTTTTTTTAGGAACTAGATGCTTTAGCTAGACAATTTTTATGGGCAGGTAATTTATTGTCCTCCAAATGGAGTTTGATTAGATGGGAGCTTGTATGTAGTCCACGGAAATATGGCGGTCTTGGATTAAGGTAGTCATATTTGTACGAGATTGTGTTTGCTGCTAAATTGTACTGGAGGTGGTGTGTGGAGAAGAATTAGACTTGGGCTAGGATCTTATCTCATAAATACTTCCCAGGGTCCCCTCAGATGGATATTCCCCGCTATCCCCTGGTGGGGAAAGGATAGGTGATTTGGGGTATGCTCAAGAAGGGGCTGCTCTCATCAAGGATGGATTATTTTGGATTTGCAAAAGTGGGTTAGAGGCTCACTTCTGGTTTGATTCATGGGATGGTTTTCTGCCCCTTGTTTCCCAGTTTCCTAACCTATTTCCCCTTTATCAACAATTCATTACGGTTGGTTGGGATAGGGTGTGAGTCTTTAAGTCTATGTCCTCTCATGGTCAGTTGATGGTGGGTAGGTGGAATAATCCGATGAGTGGAATGTGGTTGGTTTGGAGGAGGAGTGCATGGAATTGCGAAGCATCCTTTCTAGTAGAAGTTGTAGCTCCCTCCTGGATTTAGATGTTTTATCTTGGTCTCCCAACCCTAAGGGTGTTTTTAATTTTGTCTCTGGTTATCAGGTGCTTTTATCTCACAAGTTGGACAAGGTGGAGGTTCAATGGTGGAAGAGAGTTTGGAATAAGTTTTCCTGGCCAAAGTGCAACTATTTCATTTGGACCTTGGCCTGGAACAAATGCTTGACTTAGGATAATATTCAGAAGAGGGGTTTTTAGGGCCCATCCATGTGTGTTTTGTGTGGGACTTGGGAGGAGGATTCTACTCTTTTTTTTTTCGATGCCCCTTTGCCCTGAGGTTGTGGTATTTTTGGTGGGAAGCTTGGAAAATTCCTTGTGTTCATGCCTCCTCCCTGGTGGACTTCTGGAGTAGTCTAGGAAAACCTCCTGCTATGGCCTCTTTCTTATAGGATGTGTGGTATGTTGGGCCTACATTTATTCTTTGGAAAATTTGGCTAGAGAGAAATCATAGAATCTTCCGAGGTGAAAAGATGGTTATTCAACAAATATGGTAGAAAATTATGGGTATGGCTCAGGAGATGGTGGAAGCGAAGTGTGAGGTGGTGTATCCCTTGGAGAAAGAGGATGTTGAGAGGGTGGAGAGATTGGGCCTTCGTGAGATGTCTTTGGATTTTTATTGTGTCCGAAGGGGAAGGAAAATGAAAGAGAAAGTATTGAGATTGGGTAAATGGCTTCCCCCTCCTGTTAAATTTCTAAAGATTAATACTGATGGGTCCTCAAGGGGAAATATTGGGCCTTTTGGAATTGGGGGAGTTGGTAGGGATGCTTCAGGACCGGTTGTTTTATTCTTCTCTATTTATGAAGGGATGCAGACTATCAACCTTATGGAAGGTCTGGAAATCTTATCCACCCTTGAACATGACTATTCTTTGGGATGGAGAAAGGTTATTTGTGAGTTTGACTCATAGGTTTTGGTTAATTTGCTTAATGCTCGAAAGGTGGTTGATGTTAGTTGGCAGTTAGCTAGGATGGTACAATAGATTCTACAAATTAGTTCCTTGATGGAGGTGGTTTCTTTTGTCCATATTCTGAGAGAGTGGAACAGGGCAGTGGATTGCTTGGCGAAATGGGCTTTAGAGCATCTCGGTGGCTGGAAGATTGAGGGGTGGGAGCAAATTTCCTAGGAGCTCCGCCATGATTTGGAAAGGATTATTGAAGAGGATGGAGATGAGATTGGTGATGAATGATGTTGGTTCTTGCTTTATCTAATTGTATTTTTTTGTTTCCTAGGGCTTAGGCCCTTTGATCTATTGTAATGCTCTTTTTTGAACTTCAATAAAGTTTTTACCCCTTGGTTTAGAAAAAAAAAAAAAAAGATTATGTTATTTATTTTATATTTACATTGATTATTGGTAATATATTATTTTTATTAGAATAATAATAATATATTATTATTATACCTGTGATAGCCTAACGGGGTGGTGAAGATATGTGTTGCCAAGTCAGGAGCTTGGGACATTTGGCTAGGATGGCACAGTGGACATGGAGTCGATATGAGGTTAGCATTAATGGCAAGGTGTTCATCCATGGAGGAAGCATATGCGTCAGGATAGTTCGTAGGGGAATATTATTGAATGGAGCTTATGGCACTCAGGGTTGGTGCTTAACTCCACATGCTTTGTGGGTGGTGACATCCACTATACTCATCAGCGGCCTTCCCATTATCTTCATCTTGCAATGGAGACTCCGATATGCCTCAGAGAAATGTGAAAGTTGTGGGAATTTTATGGCCTAATATCATATAAAAGGCTAAAATCTATGTTCAAGGACTGGGACCCTCTAGTTCTCGGGGCAGCTCAACTATTGTTGGGGAGAGAGTACATAGAGACATCGAAGTGCTACAAAACAAATGCAAACATAGCGTCGAGATTTGTGGTTGTCCTTCTCGACTTGGAATTCCCCAAGGTCGTCACCCACGCAAGCTCATAATGGGAAATCTACTGGAGGGCATTGAAGATGTGATAATAATTGCCAAACTTGGGGTGGGTATCCCATGGCCGAGGGACTTGCACAAGGCTTTGTTGTCGGGTGTGGTGGTGTGTTGATACTTGTTTTAGCTGGATTTGAAGAGGTAGACGTTGCAAGAACACATAAATAGAGCCCAGTGTGGGCTTATATTTCTAAAGCACCACTTGTATCTTGAGTCGGCGAGTGGTGTGGATTGGCGATGGCATTGTCGAGAGTACTTGTTGGCGGAGGGTGTGGAGATGGAGGAGTAAACAGTGACCATACCTCTGGTTTTTTGGATTTTTGGCTTGGAGCGAGAGGTTGTTGGGAGATACATAGGCATTTGGAATGGCAATGGTGCGCTCGATGCAATAATAGTTTGGCTATGGCAGAGCAAAGTACAGTCACAGTGTCACTTTTTGGCTTGGTCTTTGTGGTTTGAAGATGGTCAAGTGGGTGTCTATATGTTTGGGTGGGTGTTTGTGTTTTTTGGGGGTGGGCTGGTCTCCACGACAAAAAAACATGTTGTGCTCACATTGCGACACTTGGTGTTCATCTAAAGTTTGTAACTCTGGTTTTTTTTAAATCAATATAATCATCCTTTTACGTACCAAAAAAAAAGATTATTATAATATATAATATATAATATATTATTATATTAACTCAATCACAATTTAATATTTTATTATAAATATATATTTATGATTTATTATATCATAAATAATGATAATAAATATAATATATTATTTATTATAATTTATAATAGTATAAATAATAATAAAAATCAAATTTTTACTTCTACACCTTTGCTATTTTCTTTAAAGAGTTGCAAAAAACTTGTGTCTAGCTAAAGAATTGTAGTCCAAAATCCTCATTTTTATTTATATTATAAATTATTCTATTTATATAATATAATAAATTAAAATTATAATTTCAGATTTAAATAGTACAATATTTATTTATCATGTGACATTGGTGAATATAAAATATGATAGACGAGGTTTCCTCAAAGGAAATTAAAAGGCTCTCCCATTTTGATATTTTTATTTTTTTTAAAGAAGTTTTATTTTATTTAAAATGTAGTTATTCGTATTTCTTCACTTCGAGGAAAACAAATGTTCAATAGTAAAAAATTATAAAAAACTAGGAGTCGTCCTCATATTCATTATTAAAGTTGGACAGTATGAAAAAAAACAGTCTTATTAAATGAAATTTTCTTACTTTTTATTCACATGAGAAGTAATGATTTTGAAACAGTGTGGAGAACTTTAATTTAAACTATAAACTATAATATAATAATAATAGATTATATTATTATTTATATAGATTATTTATATTGATTATAAATAGACATTATACAATATATAAAATATTATTATATTAACTTAACTATACTAATAATAAAATAATATATATTCTATTATAATATATAATAATATACATAATAATAAAACAATTCTTTAATTTCTACACCTTGATATTATTTCTCAACCAACTGCTGCCCTTGCAACTTAACTGTTGCACTATAGGGTCAACCCCTTAAAGATGTTTTATTTTATTTAAAATGTAGTTATTCATATATTTTCAACTCAGGGAAACAAATGTTCAACAGTAAAAATTTATGAGTAGTCTTCATATGCATTATTAAAGTTGGACAATACAAAAAAAACTGCCTTATTAAAGTTGAACTTTACGAACAGAACAAAAAGCTGCCTTAAACTTTGCTTTCATACAATTAAAAATGTACGTTCCACAAAATGTTTGCCTTAAAAACTCTGTGTAATTCTGCATGGGTGTCCAGAAACATTTTTACCTATTTGCGCAGAACCCCTTTGGCCAAGACTGGCCGCTTTTTATATCCTGCCAAAACAAATTCCTGGGAGCATGCCCCACCTTCCCCCACAGCCGCCGCTCCCCCCGCACCTCAGTTGTCTGGTGGCCCCCAGTTGCAGTACCAACGCACCGCAGGGTCGTATGAAGCAAGCTGGACCCACCTGTATAGACTCTACACAGCCAAAGGTCGTAGCATATAATTTATTATGTGTTGAATGTTGAGGTATGATGCTGCCATCCACCTATCTTTTAGCAGCCTGTAAACGCCATTCTCTGAGTGGCTGCACCGTCCTTGACTTTCTGCCCGCCTTACTTTGTAAGCAGTCTTTTGCATTATGTACTTTGTTTCGTACCAGTTAACAATTTCTCTCATTTTCAAGGTGAGCACCAACGTTCGACCTTAAGGTAATTTGATTTTTTTTGTCCTCCACAAAAAATATTGTAATTTTATTTTTAAGAATAGGAAGTTACTATTCGTACATGCTACTGAAAGTTTCGTAGAAGAAAAAATCTAAGAACTGAAACTCTCTCTCAAATTGAAGTTCAAGTTCACGGCATTAAGCATTGAATCAAGAAAGACCCATAAGTATATGATAAAAGCCTGACGATAATAAAAGATACTGTGGCGAAGGTAAAACGCATGCCAAAAAAGATAAAGCAAAAAGTAGACAATCATGATGGCACAAAGGGTGCCATGAACAAGAAATATTGATTGGAACAAACCATAGTAATGAAAATTCATAGATAATAAGGCAAATAATCATTAGGAGTTTATGGTCACAAAAAGGTAGTGCATGTGCACGCTCAGAAAATTCCAATATATAGTTCAGTTGTTCACCTCCATTTGAAGACAATCCTTGGTCTCCTTGGTTTAGCTCTCTAAAAATATGTGAAAAGGAAATATTTGCAAAGAAAAGTATCATTCAAT
>VDFB02203798.1:0-13495 GCA_007258455.2 Sequoia sempervirens | reverse complement strand
CATTTCTTTATCTATCTACACCTCAAATATACCCTCATCCATCACAACAAAATTCACACCATACCAAACAATGAAAAAGATGAAGAAAATATCAAGGTTATGCAAATAAACACTGAGGGCTTTAAAAATAACACTCATAACATACAGCTGTATTCAAGAGTTATTTTCATAATGTCTTTTCTAAACCTTGTTTATTACAGATCCCTAAAAGCACGTATAACAGTTTCTTCAACCCTATTATGTGTAATCAGATTTAACAAATATTTACATGTTTCCATGTATTCATATGCATCATTAGGCATTCTTTATACACTTGTTCTAAAAACAATATTGTATATGTTTGAAATGCAAATTGTTCCTAAAATTTATCGCTTTATGCACATGTGCATCTAGAAATTGTTCTTTGTGTACCGAATTACATGGACACAACTATACATCCAGCCATGCATAAATGCTACTTGAGCATCACTATGCTTTCACAAATTTGTATTTTTACTTGATTTTAGTGTTTTCCATTCAAATTTCTCGTTCACATGTCATGTGTGCCTTTCACTCTTCTTTGCATTGTCTGCACATGGATACATGTATACATGCATCCATGTATAGAAAGATGCCTCAAGCATTGCAACAAATGTTTAAGATTTTTGGCATTCAATACTTCAAACAAAATAATAATACACTTTTTGCTTCTTGGATAAGATCATAAAGGAAATTTGTTACTGCAAATGTAAACATGCACCCATGTAATGTATCCTGGTAACCCATGGCCATCATATATTCATGCATATTGTCCGTACATGCATATATGCATATATGCCTTCATCCATATTTGCATATGCATATGAATACATCCTTCCATGTAACATATGCATTTGCACCTATATCCAAATATGCATACATCCATGTATACATGTGTTCATATCTCCATCTCTCCATGTAATTCGGTTTTCTATGTATACATGTGTCTACTAATGCATCCATGCATATATATCTCAATAGCTCTACGTATTTTTCCCTCCATGTATTTAATGTTCTCCACTGCACCAGCATTTACATGTTATCTTTTTTATGATCTTCCATATTTATTTTTTCCATAGTATATGCATAAGCACTTCCACTTTTTCTTCTATTGTCGCATTTCGAGGAAGCTCAAGGACCTCAGTACCTTGTTCAGTACGAGGGAGAGTCAGAAATGCAATATGGGTCTTCTTTTTGTGTTTATATTGACGGACTCAGCCCTATGATGATTTTTAAAAGCATAACCAATACCAAACTAGACATTCTTCCACCCCTTGTTGCAAGAAATAATCACTTCATACCCTATTAATTCCATTCATTTCCATTTCCACCCTTCCACGTCCTTTTCTCTCAAATCAAATACATTTCAAAATCCAGTTATTTGCTTGCCTTGCATCATACCAATGTGTTGCATTCCTTTTTTCACTAAATCCAGCTCTCTCATTCAAATTTTCATTTCTTGAATTTAATTGTAAGCATATAACTTGCAAACAATAAATTCATACCATCTACATTCCCATTGATTCTCATATCCACCATCCCATAACCTTGCCTCCCATGTCAAATACTTTTCATAACTTATTCATACACCCTATTTCCATATCACCCTTCTCTCAACTCACTCCCTTTCTTCCACTTCCATAACTCATTCTTCTTTTTCACACTCACATTTATTTATCTCTCTACACCTCAAATATACCCTCATCCATCACAATAAAATTCACACCATACCAAACTATGAAAAAGATGAAGAAAATATCAAGATTATGCAATTAAACACTGAGGGCTTTGAAAATTGAAAAAAATATTAAGGTTATGCAATTAAACACTGAGGGCTTTGAAAATAACTATGACAACATAGAGTTGTCCTCTAGACTTCCTTTGAAAATGTTTTCTTCTATATCTTGTTTATATATCCTTAATACACTTCGTCAAAAAACAATAATGTATTATTCTTTTGTTTCAATCATAAATGTTCTTTTTATATCTTTCAAATGCTATTTGTTTCTGACATTCTCTAGCTTTGTGCACATAGCCATATATAGATTCTTGTTTACTTACCAACTTACATGTACACATGTACACATAGATGGATGCATTCATGTTTGTCTTCATCCATACATTTATGCATTTCTTCAATATATGCATTGCTAATAAATAGTTAATCTTCCCTGCTTTCTTTCATTTAATACTGTAAATGCAAATTGAGTCTCATTGTTAAAATACAATTGTATTCAAGAGTTATTTTCAAAATGTCTTTTCTAAATCCTATTTGTTACAAATTCCTAAAAGCACATATGACCATTCCTCCAAGGCTATAATGTATATTCAGATTTCACAAATATTTACATGTATCCATCCAACCAAATGCATTATTAGATATACTTTATACACTTGTTCCACAAACACTAATGTATTGCTGCTTTGTTTCAGTCAATAATGTTTTTCTAGTTCTTGTTTAAACTGCAAATTGTTTCTGACATTTCTAACTTTATGGACGCAGGCATATATAGATACTTCTTAGCATACCAAGTTAAATGGACACATCTACACATCTGTGCATGCATTTGTCTTTACATGGGTCCATATTTTAATGTTTTCCTTTCATATATGCATTCATACTAACTAGTTTATTTCTCTTCTTTTCTTTTATTTAATACTACATATGCAATTTCAGTCTCATCACGCTTTCAGGCTTGCTCAGGTCCCAGGGATGCTTTTCACTCTTCTGTGCATTCTATGCACATTGGTAAATGTCTACATGTATCCATGTATACTTAAATGCTTCAAGCATTGTTACAAACACTATAACATTTCATTATTATAGCTTTATAAATTATAGAGGTCAATGTCTATCTTGATTCTTTCTTATGTTGAGCTCTTTGTGTGCTATGATTGCAATATTCGTCTTTCCTTGGTTTATTGATATATGTGTTCTTTTATTTCTTGTGACTAATTTTATTCCACGTGTTTAAATAAGGGATTGTGCTAAGGTACTAGGAATACATGTAGTATGGGGTACTATTATTCTACCTTAAGAATGTGTTGATTAATCAAAACACATGGAATTAAAGGATATGTGCTTTGGTAGTATGAGATAGAAGTAGTAATAATTTACAAGTGTTGCAAATGGCCTTGAGTGCATAGTGTTAGTTGAGTTTAGTTTGGATGCAACACTATTATAACTTTAATAATATTATTTGTATGAGATTCATATCCTGTCTTTGATAATTAATGTTAAAATTAAAGATAGTTTTTTATTGCATTTTGAGCCCTATGTTACAATGTGAAGAGATTCTACTTGTACTTTGACACTTAAACACAAGGGTGCTTTTGAACTCCTACATCCTTATCAAGGGAATTTGGTATCTATACATAATAGTAAACTTTAGAGTAGTCTATAGTGTTGATACCTATGATCCAAATTACCATTACCAAATGAAGTGGCTTATTGTTGCAAAATATTAAAGTTCTGGTGTGTAGGATTGCACCAACACTATTTTAAAGTACTTTAATATGGAATTTATCTAAAGCATGGTGTAGTTTTGGTATATTAAAAATAAGATATTACATAGACAGGATTTAAATCTTATTTATAATAAAATCAATAGCTTTGTATAATACTAATCTTTTTACTACATTACAAAAAACATTCATTAATCTTACAAAAAGTTTATACTCAAATGAGCTATCCCTATCAATCTTCCACCTAACACTATTGTTTCTATTAGCACCTGCATATTGTCATATGATAAACTAAAATAACTCAATTGTATTAAATAACTCAATTGTATTAATCAAAAGGTTTCCTAACAAGAAATAAAAATATAAAACATTGACCTAGTCATAAACACTTTATTTCTCCAGTTTTCTTTCATTTAAAGCTGTAAATGCAAACTGAGTCTCTTGCTTTAAGGCTCGTTAACATGCTAACTATGCTTCTCACTCCTATATGCATTATCTACACATGGATGCATCTATGCATTAATGTCTTGTGCATTCTTACAAATCTTTCTGATTGTTTGCATTCAATAATTAATAGAAATTAATAATGCATTCTTGCTTCCTAATTAAGATCATAAAGAATCTACCTTCTCACAAATGTATACATATACACACAAAAAAACAATATTTCATTGCTAAAAAAAACTCCACGTATACATGGTACCCATAAAAAAAAAATCCCCTTGTATCCATCCACACATGCTCTTTGTTCACATGTCCTTATGGACCACGTTTCCCATGAACCCTAAAAAATTCCATGCATTTGTGCACTTCTAAAAATAACTTCTAAATTTTCTAGCTACTTTCAATACATTTATATTCCTATTTGCTATCTAGAAACTTTTCCTATCTCTAAGCTACATGACTTTTAATTGCCCAGAGGAACTCCTGACACGCTTTCATAGCCACTTGTTTATTTTAGAGTTCTGTGGTATGTGAGATGGCTGGTGATCCACTTTTAAACGGCAATGCATCATAATTGTGTCGAATAATAAGTGTATTTTACATACCTTTTAATAGTAAACAATAAAAAATAATAATTTGTGAATGATTATTCTATTTTTACAATAAATTCTTTTATTTGAATCAATTTGAAATTACACTATTTACTAGCACTATGTATGTTAATATGTTAGAGAGTATATGTTTGTGCCTGAAAATTCTAGTTACATGTGGTTGAATTAAATAATTAATAATAAATGTTAAATAATGGAATGAAATAAATTTAGACAAATTTAAAACATAAAACAATACAAATGAAAAAAGGAAGTTGCCATCAAATTGATATAAAACATTGCAAGTGGAAATAGAATCTAGTTGTCAAATTAATATTTATTTGGCTTTTATGGGATAAGTGAAATTTTGGAGGCTTTTAATACCATTAAATGACAACTGAAAGTTGTTTTTCGAGGACTCAATAGTGGGACTTGTTTCAAGCTTAAATCTCACACTATATGTAGCCTATAGACTAATAATTTCGTATAAAGTAATATGGTGATTTTTATTTTTTTAATAAGTAGAAGTATCCAAGTAAAAATAATAGAGAAGAATTGACATCTTATATAGGTTATCGAAATGTTAAATGATTTTTTAAATTTAATTATTGTAATTGATGATTGAGGTGTGTGACAAGTTTGTTTTAGATTGATCAATATTAATTTTGATCATTTTAAGTTTAAATTTGTTTATGAGTAAATTATTTAAATATTTCTATATAAATAAATTACTATGTTTAAAAAATGTTTATCTTGAATTTAATTTTTTTGATAATTTAGAGATTGTATCTATGAACATTATGGAAAGCCAATCCATGCTTCTGATATTTCTCCTTTGATAGTTATTTTTTGTTGGACCTCTTTCTTTTGATTCTCAATCTCCTTATCATCTTTTGACACTCATTTCTATTTTGAGCTAATTTATTAATTAAAATTATCAAATTCCATAGGAAAATAATCGACTCTCAGTCTTTGGTTTCATTTTAAATCTTGAACACTTATTGTTTTGGTTTAAGTAATTTTGACATCTTTTTTATACTTCTCAATTTTCACATTCTTTCTTTTAACTTGTTGATTTATACTTAAAAAATAAAATTCACATGCTTTATGTATTCCTCTTTATTCCCATTCATTTCAATTTCTTAGGAGCAACTTCCCTTGCATGTTGACTTTGATAGTTTTGGTTCAAATAGTTGGGTATATGCAAGTTAATAAGACAATTATCATGCCATATTGAAGTAATTATATCCTTTTTTTATATTCCTCATCTTTAAAATCAATTTAACACTCAAAAATATCTCCAACCATCTCATTCTTACCTTTTTTTTTTTGAAGGCCTTAATGGTCATTTCTCATTGTCTTTCAAAAGTTGTAGTTATGGAAAGATAGGTTGCTATGCTTTAAGATGTCCAAATAGAGTTGTGAATGACAAAAAAAAGAGAATAGAGGTAAGATGATTAAGAAAATCTATTATGTTAGAGAAGATGCAAGTACTTCTGATGATGAATCTAATTATGTAGATGATGATGGTGAATACTTTTTCATGGCTATGAATCTATTTCTGCTAACTCTAAAAGATGTATGAAGGAATGTCCCCCAGAAACAAAGGAAAATATTGAAAGTACTTTGGTATCTTCTTTCCATGTTAGATAGGATACAAACTATTGGATTATTGATAGTGGATGATCTAATCATATGACCCGTTACAAGAGTAATTTTGTTAAACTTGAAAAGTATGATAGAGAAATTGTTAGATTTGGTGATGATTCAGATACTAAGATAAGTGGAATAGGTTCAATCAATTTTGATGGCAAGCATAATACTGATGATGTTTACTATGTTAAAGGTTTAAGCATAACCTCTTGAGTGTTGGAAAAAATTGTAGTAAAGGACACAATCTTATATTTCAAGATGATGGATGTAAGACTAGAAAATGGTCTAGAACAGTGATTGCTATTGGAAGAAGGAAAAATTAAAATGTTTATTACCTCAAGGGTGCTAATGATCATTGATTTATGACTCAAACTAATGAAAGCTAGCTATGTCATATGAGTATGTGTCACATTAATTTTGATAATCTAGTAAGAATCAATTTAGTTCAAGCAATGAGAGATCTTCCAAAGATTACAAAGCCTATCAATTTTGTTTGCAAGGACTGTCAAAATAGAAAGCAAAAAAGAAGTTTCAAAGGAAAAGAAAAATATACTACAATATTGTTGGAATTAGTGCTTACAGATACTTGTAATCCTACAAGGATAAGAAGTCTTCAAGGTGACATATATTTCATGCTTTTGATTGATGATTATTCTAGAATGGTAGGGGTTACTTTTCTTAAAGAAAATTTTAAATACTTGGATAGGTTCAAAGCATTTAAAGTTATGGTTGAGAATGAAATGGAAATAAAAATCAAGTGTTTTGGGTTTGACAAAGGTGGAGAGTTCACCTCAAATGAATTTAACAAATTTTGTGAGAATCATGGAATAAAGAGGCACTTGTCTAACCCTAGAAATAAACAAAATGGAGTGGTTGAAAGGAAAACTAGGGCTATTGAAGAAGCTAAAAGGACTATGATGAAAGAAGCTAACCTATCGAAAGTCTACTAGAAAGAAGTAATTCGTATTGCTATTTATATACTTAATAAAGTTCAAGCAAAAGGAAACAACACAAAGACTCCCTGTGAGTTGTGGTAAGGAAGGATCCCTACTATCAAGTACTTTAGAGTGTTTGGAAGAAAATGTTATATCAAAAGAGATGAAGAAAGCTTGGGAAAGTTTGATGCAAGGTATGATAAAGGTACGTTCCTTGGATATTCTACTAAAAGACACTAGTACATTTTGACCCATTTTTCAACGACATCCCATCAGAATTGGATGCCAGGCCAGAATTTTGATGTTTGAAATGTTGTCGAAATTCCAACGCAAAAATAGTGACAAACAACTGTCGAAATTTCGACGAGTTGTCGTCAAAAAATGGCTTAAAATGTATGAGTGAGAAAATATTATTAGTGCTACAACAAAAGACTAAGAAAGAATGCTGAGAGTGCAGGTGTTAATATTGATGAATATTTTTAGAACTTAGTGGTGATAGATGGATATGAATTAGATGATATTGATTGCAGAGAAAAAGAAAAGGCTAAAGAAAAGGAAGTGTGGATTGGAGAGGATGAAGATCTCTTGAAAAGACCCCTATAACCCCTAAGTTATTGCAAGGTGTCGGCCTTGGTCTCCTCAACATGGGCTAGTGTGATGCTTTCACTTCATGACATGGTTTAACTGACTCCTATCAATCTTGGATCTTATAGAAATCCACTAGTTGTATCAGGCATTAATAGGTCAATCTTTTGGTGTAATGGTAGCCACCTTTGCAACAAATGGTATCAGATCTGAGGTCATAGGATCAAACCCCTCACTTGCATTGGGGTGATTGTTTTAAGGTTTCATCCTTGGTCTCCTCGATGTGGGCCAACATAGTCCTTGGGCTTTGTGACATGGTTTAACCACCTCCTATGGATCTTAGATCTTGTAGAAATATAACAGTTGTATCAAGAATTAATAGGCTGTTCTTTTGGTGCAACGACTTCTGCCTTTGTAACATAAGTATGTGAAAATAAATCATTCTAAATAACAAATCATTAGAGATAGAAACTAAGTTGTATTGAAAAGAAGGAAATTTGTTGAAGAAGAGGTAAATTTGTGTTTACTTTCTAAAGTTGAACCTAAAAAAGTTATTGCCGCATGCAAAGATGAACATTGGATAAATGTTATGGAAGAAGAACTACTATAGATTGAAAAGAATTAGACTTGGGAACTTGTCCCAATACTTCCAAACAAAAACATAATTGGAACTAAGTGTGTATTATAAAATAAACTAAATGAGAATGAAGAAGTTTTAAGAAATAAAGAAAGTCTTGTTTGTAAGGGCTACTCACAAGTTAAAGGAATAGATTTTGAGGAGACATTTGCTTCAGTGGAAAGAATATAAGCTATCAAGATGTTTGTGGATTTTTCAACACAAGGAATTTAAAGTTTATCAAATGGATGTGAAGTCTACTTTCTTGAATGGAGAATTGGAAGAAGTATACATGGAATAACTTGAAGGATTTAAGTTATCATACAAAAAAATATGGTTTGCAAATTGAAGAAGGCATTATATGGATTGAAACATTCTCCTAGAGCTTGGTATGCAAGGTTGGATAAGTATTTGATATAAAAAGGATTCAATAAAGGTACCAAAAATAGTAATCTTTACTTTAAAGTTGAAAAAGATCAAATCTTGATTGTGTTTGTGTATGTTGATGACATAATTTTTGGAGGCAATGAAGCTATGTGCAAGAAGTTTACAAAAGTGATACAAAAATATTTTGAGATGTCTATGTTTAGGGAGATGAATTTCTTCCTTGGGCTACAAATCAATCAATCAAACAAAGTTATATTAATTTCAAAAAGTACATGTCAAAGAAATGTTCAATAAGTTTGGAATGCAAGAATCTAAACTGGTATGTACTCCTATGGTGACTAGTTGTAGGTTGAGCAAGAATGAAGAATCCCCTAAGGATGATTAGAGAAAGTATAAATCAATGATTGGTGGACTACTATATCCAACTGCTACTAGACCGGATATCATGCATGTAGTTTGTCTTACAGATAGATTTCAAGAAGAGCCTAAAGAGTCACATGTTACATTAGTGAAGAGGATATTCAGATATTTAAAGGGAACTTCAGCTCATGGCTTATGGTGTCCAAATGATACTAATTTCACTTTGAGTGATTACAAATATGCAGATTGGTTGGTCATGTAGATGATAGAAAAAATACAAATGGCGGTGAATTATTTCTTGGATGTATATTGATATCATGACTAAGCAATAAACATAATTCATTAGCTTTATCTACTACAAAGGTTGAGTATATTGTAGTAGCATCTTTCTGCACATAGGTACTATGAATGAGGAAAATTTTGAATGCTATGAAAGTGGTGTATAATGAACCAATTTCTATCTTCTATGATAATAAAAGTGAAATCAATATTTAAAAGAACCCAATAAAGCAATAAAAGTGCAATCAATATTTTAAGCAATAAAAGTGTAATATATCACTTTCTAAGAGGGAAGGTTGTGGAGAATGAATTAAATCTTGAATATTTTCCTACAAAGGATCATATTGTTGATATATTCACTAATGATCTTCCTAAGGATACTTTTGAGTATCTCCTGGAGAAGCTAGGGGTTATTGCCCCCCCTTTGAACTAAATAAATAAGGAGATGAATCAGTCTAGTGGATCTCAAGATTCATTCTTGATTATTAACTAATGTTTTTGGCTACCTCTCAAGGGGAGTAGGTAGTAGCATTTTTTGTTGTTGCAATTAGAAGAGTGTGTTTTTTAATTGTATAGTGGTTGTTAATTTTGTGTAGTTTGGTGTGTGCTCCTAAGGGGAGTCTATAGAAAAGTAAAGGAAAGATGTTGTAGAGCAATAGTAAGCAAGCTGATCTATCTCAAAGGGAGTGAATAAATAATGCAAATATTTTGGTCCTTTTCCATTGATGTCAAAGGGGGAGAGAAAGCCATATGAAAAATAACAAGTTATCAGGGGGAGAGATTTTCATGTAGAGAATAAGAAAGTTAAAAGGGAGAGAAATTCATACAAAGGGAGGGAGAGAGTAATAAGCTAGTTGAGTGAGGGGGAGAAGTAACAATAAGAGTTATATTATGATGGTATTCAGAGTTGTGTATTTGATGGTTTTTCACATCATGTTTTGTCATCAATGACAAAGGGGAGATTGTTACAAGTATGAGTAGTTAGTGTTGTTACTAATTTCAACAAGACTATGATGTCATTAATTTCTATTTTTGGGTGAGAATATGAGTATTTGATGTTATCCATGTTTTGATTAGTTGCATTATGTTTTCAGTAGTAAAGATAGTGCTTCTTTGATAAGATTATTTCTATGTATATGTGGTTGAGTTATAGTTGGCTTGGTGGAAATGAGGAAGTGTTGAATATTATGAGGATGTGTCTCTAGTGCTTTGTTTCCAAATTCTTTTGAGAAAATTTGGTAAAACAGATTAAAAACTGTTTTATAGTGGTGTTTGAGGTTGTAGAGGTCTGTTCTTGTGTTGCTTCACATTTATTTTAGGTTGAATATCTACCTATGAGTTTTAGGTATATTTTTAGAGATTTTCATAGGTGATATATCAAAAATTTGGTGTGTTGGATCGTTGTACAAAAGAAGTTATGTTCACAAATGTATGAATTGTGCATTGTAGAGGTGTATGGGAGAAATGTCTTTGCTCTGTGTTTCTCCATAGAATGGTTTAAGGTCTTGTAGATTTGAGGTGGTGTTTATTGTGTTAGTATCTTTGTTCATTCAAGATGGTTTGAGGTTTAGTGCTTTGAAAGATAGTTTCTCAAGTAACTGTGTATGGAAGAGCTGTTTGGATGTACTAGGTGTGTACATTCTTCAAGTGGAAGTTGTTGCGAAGGAGTTTGTTGGATTTTAGGGTGTTTGAGGAATATTTGAGATGATGTTCAAGAATGTTGTGTGGTTCACAAGTCATCCTTGGACTTAAGGAAGCATGTACTTAAGATTTTAATGGTGTTTACATAGGTAATGGTTGGCCTAGAGTTTACACTACTTGTGGTGGATGATTATTGTTTATAGAAGTATGTGGTTGAGTGGTGTTAAATATTTTGGTCATAGCTATGGTGTGATGTGGTCTGATTTCATGTCTATCTACCATGAAAGTGTTTGGAACCAACCTAATTTAATGTGCATGATTGATGTGCATAGATAACCTTGGGGAAGGGTTTCAAGGTTGAGAATGGTTTGAATAAGAGTTGAAATGTTGGTGGATGATAAGATAGATAATTGATATGAAAATTATGCAAATTTTAGAGTGTTAAAGTGAAAATTTGAGAAGTACAGTGTGAGATTTCTTGTGTTAGTTTGTTGGATGTGGTGAGCAAAAGGTGTGTACAATTCTTCAATTAGGCTACAAAGGTGTTGATGAAAGTGTGGTGAATTCTCTATTGTATTGAGATTCTTTTCTCTATGTAACATTTCTTCTCTATCTTATTTTCTATTCTAGTAGTGAGCGCTATTGTATTCAATGTTGATATTACTTATATTGTGAGCTAATCCTCACCATGGTTTTTCCCTTCTTGGATTTTCTATATAAATTTGGTGTTCTATTGTGTATGGTGTTAAGTTATTTTAGTTTTTCTTATTTTCTTATCATGTTAATTCATCATTACAAATTAAGGTTTTAATGAATGAATGTGGATATCAATGTGTATGAAGGTTTTGAAATTTTAAGGTACAATTGATTCAACCCCCCTCTTAGTTGTCTTGTGCATTTAAAAACACATGATAGAAATAGGTAAATCATATAAAACTATGATATACTTCAATTTTTTCTTCATCCAAAACACTTCTATAGAACATGATGTTGCTGCAATGTATTCTACTTTTGCAGTAGATAATGACATTGAATCTTGATTCTTACTTAACCATGAAACCAACTAGCTTCTAAGAAATAAAGTACCACCACTTGTACTTTTCCTATCATGTGCACATCTAGCCCAATATACATTTGTATATGCACTCAAGGAGAAGTTAGTATCTTTAGGATACCACAAACAATAATCTGGAGTGCCCTTCAAATATCTAAATATCCTCTTCACTACTACAACATGATATTCTCTAGGATATTCTTCAAATCTAGCCACAACACAAATTGAATGCATGATATCTGGTCTAATAGTAGTAATGTACAATAGTCCAATCATTGATCTATACTTTCTCTAATTACTATTAGGATATTATTTTTTCTTTCTCAACTTACAACTAGTAACCATAATAGTACATACTGATTTAGAGTCATCCATTCCAAAAAAAATTCAAAATTTCCTTAACATACTTAGATTGTGATATGAATATACCTTTCTTTGATTGATTGATCTATGAACCAAGGAAGAAATAAATTTCCCCACACATTAACATTTAATATTTTTTCTACATTTACTTTGCAAACCTTTTGCACATACCTTCTTTTCATTTGAAAATTGTGTCATCAACATTTAATACCATAGTTAAGATTTGTTTTCATTCAACTTCAAAATATAGGTTCCTATCTGTAGTACCTTTTATAAATGCTTGTTGCAACAAGTACTTATCTAACCTTGCATACCAAGCACTAGGAGCTTGCTTTAGTCCATACAACACTTTCTTCATTTTAAAGACCATATTTGTATCTTCTGATAATTGAAAACATTTTGGTTGTTCAATGTATACTTCTTGATCCCTAATTAGATTTGACAAAATTAACTTGTAACTTAAATCTAATTACAGTAATTTCCCGATCTAATAAAGAATTGTGTGATTATGCTTTTTAACCATTGAAATTACAAAATAAGTAATTAGAAATTCGAATACTGAATTTAAACAAGAGAGAAAATTAAGAAAAAAGAGAGAAGAATGAGACAAAGAAATAGAAGGATCACAATGCATAGATTGATAACGGAGTTCGTCCAATGTGGACTATGTCTCTGGGTCCACTTCTTAATGCTGGGACCGTTTTATTGATATCGCCAAGAAAAATTATACTTTGTTACAATACCCAAGCTCCAAGAACCTGCAATAATCTCTCCACAATCTCTCACTCTTTTACAATTTTTGGTGTACAAAAAAACCTTGTAAATTCTCCTCCAAAGAATTATTTCTCCCAAAATGAACTTGAATAATTCTCCCTATTACAATTCTCTCCAAGAAAATTCTCGTAAAAAATTCTCCACTCAATATTTTTCCAATGTCCCTTTACAAAAATCACCCCTTTATATACACATTTATTTGCTAATATGGCTTTAACCATATTATTTTGCAAATATTGCATATCTCCCATATACAAGTAAAAATTCCAACCATTTCCCCCTTTTACAATAAAAATCACTAATATCCCGTTAGCATAACAAATTAATCTTT
>VDFB02203797.1:0-12818 GCA_007258455.2 Sequoia sempervirens | reverse complement strand
TCAAGCTATGCCCTTATCTAGCTAGTTCTTAACCAACAAGATCCACTTGTATCATCAGATCCAATCAGTTCTGAATATCTTGCATCATATCAATCTTTTAATTTAGTATCCATCATCGGTCTCATCAGGATGCATCCTTCCCAATGCACTTCATCAATCCCATCCACCCTTGATTGATCCTATGGGCAAAGGACATTTGAAATTAATTGTGATCTTTGATGCTTTTGGCTTTGTTTATCATTTGAGCTCCCTATCATCACTTGTCGCGGGTCGCCTTGATCCATCATATCATGGTGTGCTTTGACTAGTCAACTTAGGGGTGTATCTTGATCTTTTGTTTGTCTTCTTGGTTGTCCCACGTAGTACCCACCAAGATCCCTGAGGTCTTGTGTTACGCTAGGGCATCCTTGTGTGCTTGTGGTTATCCCAATACCTGGCCCGACCAAGGTCACCATGACTTTGGGGGTGTTGGGATAGCCTTCTTGTTTGTTATATTTGTTTTATGCATTAGACACTAATCCGCCTTGGTTCTTCATACCTCGCATCTTGTGTCTTATGCTATAGCAAAATTAGTGTCTGACGATGGCAAATTGTATTTAGATTGCATTTTACCCTCTCATCCTCAACTCCCCCCCATCCATTCATCTTTCATCACACTCCCCTCCCAATCTTCCATTGCATTGCATCATCTTCTTCAACTCCCCTTGCATCATCTCATCCATTTCGAGAGCCCACCCGTGTTCTCTTGAACCCGCATGTCCTCTCGAGGGGGCATCCTTCATCCCTAACTTTCATCTTTACCCCCATCATCTTCCTTCCTAGTCACTTCTTTGAATGACTGGGGCATCTTTCCCAATCTAACCATCTTCTTCTAGGTTCTATGTTTTAACATTCTTTGAAATGATGCTACTTCGTAACACCATCTCAAAGAGGGGAAAAATGTAGATGTCTAAATTTGGACACTTAATTTATCCAAATTTATCCCCTTTAATTAATAGCTTTGAGTTCCAAATCCCTAAGGTATTTAATCAATAATACCTTATCTTTTTAATCCTCCTTCCATCAATTGAATTAAATAAATATTCCATTTATTTAATTCCCTCATGTCACATCCTCCATCATTTTTTATCTTATCTTAATCCTTCTTCTAATCCCATCATTAGGATGTGCACATGCCTAATCCTTGATTAGGAGGTGTCACATCCTCCAACTTTTGCAAGTTGGCCTCTAATCTCTCTTAGCCACCTAACCTTCCTCTAACCCCTCATCAGCTAGCCTAATCAACCTCTCAAGGAATTTTTAATTCCTTTTATCCTTCCAAGGAATATTAAATTCCTTTTCTCTTCCCCATGTCCTTTATGACATGTGTCCTTAGTCAACCCTCTTAAATGCCTTTCTTTTTTGACAAGGCATCTCCCTTCCCATGTGAATTTTTAATTCACCTTTTAATCCCCCAATGCATTTAAGGAATTTTAAATTCCTTCCCTCATCCCCATAAGGATATTTGAGGAATTTTTAATTCCCACTTGTCCTCTCACCCACATGGGGACAAGGACCTCCTTATGAGGAGATCTTGTCCAATCCCAAGGTACTTTGTACCCCTCCATGTCATGTCCTTCTCCTTCCACCTCATGTCCACTTCACCTTTTAGGGCTATCTCACATGCCACATGTCAAGATGTGAGGGCTTGTGAGTTCTCAACTCACCTTATCCCTACATCTTGATATTTGGTGGATCAATCTCAACCGTCCATTTCCCCTAGGATTTCCCAAAAATCCTATAAATACCCCCTCTTTTCTCTCATTTTGGGGAGATCATTTTGCTAGCCAAACTCTTGCAATTTTGTTTCTCAACTCTTACTTAGCCATTTTCTTGTGTTCATCCACTTGCACTCATCCTCACAACTCCATTTTGCTTGCATCTACTTGCCATCCAAGGAGCATACACATCAAAGATCGAAGGGCCAACCAAAGGATCGACTCAACGCAAGGTATAAAGTTCCATTTCGTTGCTTTGTCTTGCATTGTTTCCAACTTAGGCTAATCTTGAGGTGTAGGTTGTTTTAGTTGTTTATTTGCACTCTTTTGCTTGTTGCTTGATTTCTAACTCACATTCGACCTATCACAATAGTATTTATGTGTAATATAACAATATAGTATTCATAATATATAATATAATATTTTTAATGCATTAAACAAAAATCATCAACTAATCAAATTATTCAAAAAAAAAATCATTTTATTTTATTAGAATAAAGCATATAAATTTTATTAAATATATTAATTACCAAAAATAAATATTAAATTAAATAATTTGAATTTGAATTTAACACATATAATTGTTCTGCACACATTATGTAATATGCAATATAAGATAAAACTATATAATATATTTTATTATACAATTAAAAATAGAGTAATAAAGAACAAGTAAAACAATATACCTAAGTTAAAAACATTGCATGCTAAATTTTATTTTTTTGAGAGGCTAGATAAAGTTCCTTGATATTCCTTTAGGTCTGACAAACATGGGTACTTTACAACAGATTGACAAATGCTATGATCCCACTGATAACTGTTAATGGCATGATGCATGGATGGAGGGTAGGTGCATTCCCAATTAGCAAAAATGAAAATGGGAAAATATGATTGCAGTTAGTAAGGACCAACTAAGTCAATTCTTAGTGTGTGGCATTTAAGCCCAACCTTGTAATCTCATTCCTTAATCACATTATGCATAAATTTTTGGGTTTCATTTGAATTTATCTTTATAATTTTCACCGCTTCTTCAATCATAACTCCAACTCATATTCGATTGGATATGCACTCATTTTCAATCTGGCATAACCAAATACATCTCTTCTAATGGAAATATGATAACCATATGCTTATTTATGTATCACCATACCTTGATTTGAAAATAGTGAGTCTCTCCCCTTATGCCTACCACTTGTATTCCTAAATTTCTTACTCACTGTTATAAAGAAGAGTTTGTGTTGGAGACAATATTCAATGTAGAACTAGTCTACACCACAAATCCATTGTTAATAAAATAAAGTATGAGTGTGTCAATGAGTGCAAAGCTATATCCTTTAGGACTAAAATATACTTCAAATATTTAATTTTTTATTTTTTTCATATTCTTGTGATTTTAGGTCAAGAGCTAGGGCAATAGAAATATTGGTAAAGGATTCTAGAAACTATTTTCTTCATTCAATGAGGAACTATTTTCTAGAATGGTTCAAATTGAGTCTCACATACAAAGTTCCTTCAAATAAATAATGACTACATTTTCCTTGTTTGAAAATTTTTCATATAATTAAAATGTGTATTTTTGTGTTTGCTAATATGCATTCGCTGATTAGTTTATTCTTTTGTGGTATGGAGCAAGGAGTTTAAGTTGAAGAAAACACTACTTGTTTCATGCTAAAATGGAATTCACATTTCTAACAAGCTTTTTGCAACCACACATATAATTTATTTATACACCTTTTATTACTTATCAATATATAGTTTAATTTAATGAGAAAATATGTTGTCCACTTAATTCATTACCATATGGTGCAGATAAGCACATCAAATACATCAAATTTCTATATTTGAACATTATGAAAAGTATTAGAGAGTTGCATTAGATCATTCTAAACACCTAAATAGAGAACTACAAAGTTGTGAAAATATTTAAGTTGCATAATAAAGACATTCAATAAGGCATAAATATGTCTCTATGCCCAATTCTAGATAACCAAAATAAAATAATAGGATTGTACAACCACAAGATTACTCTTTTTAATTCTTTTCAGGATGTGGAATGCATAATTTTATATCAATTTTATTGTGATTTTGTCTATGTCGAGAGTAGGGATTGCTATTCATCCATTATGAAATATCCCTTGTAGACTTGTGTTGCACAAGGAACTCTTCCTCTCTATCCTTCTATCTGACCCTTTACATGTCGTCCATGTTGTGGATCACATATGGTGAATATGTTCCATTAGATAAATCACTATTGTGTGCACTTTGAATCGTATAGAAAATTAAAATAGAAGACATTTCTAAAGATTTTTTAAGTTACCACAAGCCACATAAGTAACAATTTAAAAAACTGGTGAATTTTATTTTCGACCAATGAAATCATAATTTTTTGTAGATAAATTGAGATTTATTTTAAATAAATCATGATTTTCTCAATGTATATATCTCTACTACAAAATTTCAAGTCATTTTTATCTGATGTTAAAAAATAAAATAAAAACAATTCCTTTTAATTTTTTAAATTGTTTTTCTTTTCATTTAATATAATTATTGTTTATTTTAATGTACTTTTAATAGTTTTTCAACATGGCTTAGGCCAAATTTGAGACATTTCTTTTCTATTTGAGGCTACACTTATGGATTTAATCACCACCTTCAAATTTAGCAATCAATTATTTAAGCCTTCGAGTAAGGGTTTAACTACTTTTTAAGTTTTACTTTTAAATTTACAAGTAATTTTTTTATGTGCTAACCCTAACCATAAACCATAGATTTTTTCAAGGTTTAAGTTTAGGGTTATTGCAATGTTTTAAAAAATAGTATTATACTATGACCTAACCCTAAACCTAAACCTTGATATTTTTTTTCAAATTTTGGAGTTAAGGTTAGGGTTTTTTTTTTTTTTTTATTCGAGTCTAGTAGTGCACTACTAAGAATAGATCCCAATCCACATTTTTTAGGGTTAGAGGTTTGGGTTTCTAATGCTTTAGTATGCCTCAATTTAAAACTTTTTTTTATTGTTTAAAATTAGGGTTATGGTTTTTAATATTTTAGTATATCATATGTTTAACCCTAAATCCTACTTAGTTTAGGTTTAGGTTTAGGATTGGTCTTTTAATATTCTAATACATCTTAATCTCAATTATGAGGTTTCTTTTAGGGTTTAAAATTAGGTTTAAGATGCCTCACAACCTGTAACACCTAAGGTTGAAGACCAAGAAAATGCAATTATAGTGACATCAATAGAACATTTCCAAGTGCTAGTAAAGTGGTCAGATAATGATCAACTATCTCATTTACAAATCCAACACATTCCCATATACATGTACTGGTAAAGTGGTTAGATAATGGTCAACTATCTCATTTATAGAGCCAACACATTCCCATATACATTAGGGATTTGTATTTATGTAAAAACATGTTTGATTGAAATTTCTCTAATCACATCCTTCAAATGTAGTTTCATTGATTAATTAATTATTATTTTTTTCTTTCAAAATTGTTGCTAAAACTTATCAAACACAACCTATATCTTTTTGGTAGGAACTTCAATGTAATGTAGCTCTTGTCATTATTAGTGCATGCATTTTAAATATTAAAGTTTGTGTTCTATAAATTGTATTTATGGAGCAACAAAACAAAAAGGGAAGCATGCTTCACCAATCATGTGGCAACAATTGGCATGCCTTCTCAATTTGATAATCTTGTGTTGCATTCAAGTTGGGTGTTACTAACACCTATCCTTGGTTTTTGTTTGTTATTTTCTAAGAACCAAACTAATCTCTAGATATACCTATGGATTTTTCCATATCCAATTATTAGTAATACTAAAGGGATTTCCAAAAAGCAAATAGAGGCTACTTAAACTTCTATTCCTACTCTTTGGATTCTATAAGTTCTAGGAGGGTGATCCCACAATGTATAACTAAAAATCCTTTACAATTGCAACCAAATACATTGTTAATAACATATAGCTCTCATGATACCACTAAAAGGAAACATTAAATAATTTGGTAGCTTATTATACTAATGTTATATAAGTTGATTACGAGATAGAAAACACCTGAAAGAACAAGCAATGATAGTGTTCCTTTTGAAAATTTATGGTTAAAAGATTGAGTAGTATTGAATCAACACTGTAAATGTAACACTAATATCTTGCATGAACCATTGTCTTTATCCAGAGCATGGAGTCAATATCTTTTGACATAAACTGATAACAATTCAAACAATAACACATATAATCCCAAGAAATATTGTATTACAACATTTCTCTATGACTTTTAGGATTATCACTTCTTACAAATATCCTAGCACATAGTAATTATAAGTTATCACTCTCATATAAGAATTTACATCAATTCATTGAATTGATAGGAAAACATGAAACTAAGCATCCATGAGATAATGATAGAGACAAGTGAAAGAAATCCTTGATCACTCTGAATCATAACTTATAACACACATACAAGGAGAGAGAATAACCATGAAACCGATATTAATCTGTATTATAGAATGCTATACCATTATTAGTCTTACATGAATAAGTATGAACTCCAAAATAAACATAAAACAAAGACCCTAAAACATGCTTCATATTTTCTTGATAACACTAACAGTATGAACTCAAAATTTTCTAGCTCTCATGCTTCTGGTCCTAAATTCCTTATTATAGAGATGAAGGAGCAAAAAAATCCTTAGACCAGATAGCACACATGTCATGATCTCATAGGACCACTTGTAGAAATATTACCTTCATGGTTATGCTTGAGTCTTTAGCTGAAGCAAGTAAACATGAGGCAAAAATATCCTTAAATCTTCATGGAAAATGGGTCCCACATTAAAAGACATCATTAGTTTTTTACAATAGTCAGAAGACATTCTCCATTTGTTCCAAATGTCAACTGTAAGCAAATCAAAACAACAAAAATTATGAAGCAAGGCAAAGAAAACAAAAAATGGTCAAAAATTATTTAATCCACAATAGCACCATGTGCTAATAACTTTGAGCATTGAGGAGAGAATAATATTTTACCATATTTTATGAAAATCCTAATCTGTATAGTCTTCAAGCTACGTATTATTCTTCTCCTATCCATTATTTTCCTTATTCACTCTATATACTTATCCATCCAAACATTGTACTCCTCCTTAATTGGCCATTTAACATTCAATAAATCCTACACCTTAGTAGTATATTGGGAGCACCTTGCATCGATTATAATTTTGGCATCCTTGACAAATATATCCATTTTTGACTCAATCTCTACCATCATATCAATGTCTGTATTGAGCATGAGGTAATCAGTGACAGATAAATGAATCATAGTAGCATCAAGAAATCCTCCCAAATCTTCCTTCCAGGTGTCAAACAGATGTAATTCACCCTTGAAATTCAACATTTGACGCATGCCATGGTTCTCCATTTTCTTGAATATTTTCAACTGGCTTTGGAGTTGTATTCCCAATTTCACATGGAAAGTGGTTATCTCATTTATTGAGTCAATAGTCTTGAAGATGTTAAGAATATTTGTGGGTGCCTCAGGATCCTCCCTTATTTTTGGTTTCATATCTTTCAGAGCACTTACTCTAGCAATCCAATTATTTCAGTCATTCCTTAAGGCTTCTTGTAGTTGAAGATACTTTGTATTTTCCTCATGAATGTTTTTATACATGGTCCATACCTCATTCGCTTTGTGAACCAGCTTAGTTACTCTATGCTTAAGCACATCCCTAAAAATCTCATTGGCCACCTTGACTATCTCTAATTTGGCCTGCTTGATATTTTCCTCTTCAGTAGTTAACTTTCCTTTTAAACCGTCAATTCTGACCTGGCCAAAATCTCTCTATCATGTGTCGACATGTCAAATGAGGAAAAGGGAGAAGGCTAAGTCACTATATTTTGGGTAGCTTGAATGGTAGCCCTCATTCAACTCAATTCATTTAAAGCCTTATTATATTCCTAGACCAAAGATTCATATTTCTTTTGAGAAATATGTGCAATTTCCAAACTAAGCATTGTGTCATGTGTAGTTAATTCAATTGCCTAGATAGGAGTTATGTCAATAGCTCTTTTGACCACTAGTGAATCCATGACCTCTTAAATTAGCCTATGAACCTCATTTTTGTCAGTATTAGGTGCCATAGATCAAATTACAAGGATATGCAGCTTTGGACTATACTTGAAACCAAATACTTTATTTTCAAAATGATCTTCAGATATAAAAGCTTTAGGATCTCTTCTAAATGCATCATAGGCTATGGAAGCCATGATAGTACATCCTAGTAATAGCATAATTGCACTATCCTTAACAATTCTATGAGCTTCAGTAGGAGTAATTGCTACAATTTCAACCTTAATATTTTCTTCCTACGTTTTCTCGTTTCCTCGATGAGGAGGTTCAACATTGATTTCGAGTTTTTTCTAGTATCTCTTTTATTTCCCTTACCCTTTGTTGGATCATAAACTCCTGAAGCTCTTTGGTCTGCAAAAATTTATCATCAGCCAAGAACTCATCACACTCCCTAATCCTAGGATCATCATCACTTTCTCTATCATATTTCCATTAGACAATCAATTAGGAGGAACATTTGAACTATGAGTCTCCTCAATATGAGGAAGGGGAAATTTCTACTCAATTTCCTCATTTCTTGGAACATCTTTTGCCACTTTATTCTTCCCTAAACTCCTGAACATCTTCAAACCATTTTGATATCCTTAACTTGTTGTTGTTATTGTTTCTCTAAGAGGACTTAGGCTCTATCTACAACCTCTTTACTTTTACTTGAAATTTATCAAACTGATAGTCACTTATCATAAAGCAGCGCCCTCTAAAGGGTTTGCAATCTCATTGTATGTACTAATGAAAAGGAATTATTTTTCATAATCTTCTCCTCGTTTTCATAGTTGTCCATTCATTTTTCCTAAAGATAATAACCTCTATCACTTTTCGATTCCTTGGTACATCATCTTTATAGAAAAATTCATGATGTATAATGTGTAAGTTCTTTTGTCTTCTTTTTCTAGCCACAAATCCTTTTGGATAAAAAACTCTAACCACAACTATAGGCATTATGAGATTATTCACCATAATTCCCAATTTCTCATACCCTTCAAGGGAAGTGACCTTAAAATAAGCAAAAGAACATTGGGGGTGTACCATAGAGCCCTTTCTATCCCTTCTAAACATTTCATAATCTAGGGCCTCCATTTGCTACATGAGCTCCATGAAAGCCAATCTATCTGAAACATACAAGGGTAAACAATGGGGTGCCACTTTAGCTCCATAAACCCTAATCAAAGTATATTAAGAATGTAGAAACCAGTCAACCCAATTATGTGTTGCTGTAGAGCCTGCTATATCCTTTAGGCACATGACATACATTTCTGATCTTTGGGGAAATTATGAATCTAGGTGGCACACCCAATGACTCTAAGATACCATGTATTACAACATTGGAAAACAAAATGTAGTTGGAATTGGAGCAATTCTGATCCCAAATGTATGTCCACATTTGCATAGGGATGGCCTCATTTTCACTGTTCACAATCCTCAAATTCAATTTCCTTTTCCACTCATAATCTCCATCCCACAAGAGCATGTGCATAAACAAGGAATAATGAGGGAAAGACAGAGGGAGCGATTCCCTTTTCAAATTGAGAAAATCCTCACGCATTTGTTGAGAAACAAAATTAGCATAATAAAAAATCATGTTTTGATTATATTCTTGTATATGTGCTACCATCACCAACAAATTAGGGGCTATTCTAACCTCAAAATCTTGAGGCTAGCACTTAGTTGACAATTGTAAGTGTTCTTGAAATAGCCTTCAAATTCTTCACGTTCAAAGGGCTTGGCATCTTGAACAATGAACTTTTTTTGGTTCCTTCTATGTCACACAAGTATTGATTCTTTATATACAAATTCCCTTCCTTGATATTTAGCATACAAGTTAGTGCACCTAAACTTTACAGTGTAATTGGGATTCAACCCAAACACATCCACCATTTTATCCCTTGTTACCTCCAAAATCATATCACCATTCTCACTTTTTATTTTCCTGTAAGTAGGGTCATAGTGCCTTGCTAGCTCCATCACTAAATGAACCTCAATAAACAAATTTGGAACTGCTAACTTTCCTAGGTTCAATCTCCATAAATAGCATCTAGGCTGACTAGAATTACACCTATTGAAAGAATACCAAAACAATTTCCATCCACTCTGGGGTTGGCGTTTCTCACCAATTTTTCCAACATTATCTGAAATTAACCTAGTGGTAACAACTTGTCTAGTGGTCCTTTTACCAATTTGTGACCCTCCCTCTCTAACACCTCTAGAAGTTTCTTGCATGAAATTTTTTGTTTCCTTCTTTGCACTTTTGGACCTTGTGGAAGCTGTGGGAGTACCAGGAAAATGGTTAGACAAAACTATTGGTTTGGGCTTAGCTTTATCTGAAACATGTTGAGTTTTAGGTCTTTTGACCCCTTTTTTTAGGTTTCTTTTCAGGCCTAACACTAGACTCACTAGGTTCTGGGAAACTCATGCTTATAATGCAAATGGAGATTAGGGTTTACAATTTCTTACAACTATACAAAACCCTTCATAATTATGATAGGATAAAACTCTACTTTTGAACAAGACAACTTTCCTCACAATTTAGACAATGCTTAATCATCAAATTGAAAGCACCAGGAAAAGACTAAATTGCATTCTCCATCAATTTTCTTATCAAATTTCATGGCCATTCATCTTACTACCTCAATTAAAAAGGATTATTATTTTTGCTTACCCAGATGAAAACTATGTCATCCTAGTTGTAGATAATTTATGGAGCTTTCCTTGCAAATTCTTCTATCTCTGGTTTTCTTTCCACTGGCCAATGAATTAGGATGCACAATAAACCAAGTATCTACTCTCTGTTATGGCTAAGAGGGGAGCATGTCACCATTAAAATTTGATAATAAATTCACACAAGCAAACTAATAATTAGCCGTTCAATTTTGAACCTTGATTATTGATCCTTCAGCTTAAAAATTGTAATCAATGGTTGAAAATCCACCTCACTACTTTTCTTTCTACTTAATAGGTAATCCTTAAGATTCTACCACATTACCTCTTCATGTAGCAGTTGTCACAAATCATTGATTCACTTTGTCTTCGTCCATCTTTATTAGCGATGCAAGTGCCTCATGGGATAAAATCTCAGCCCTTAGACCAATGATTGTACTTTTGATCATCTTCATCTCCATTGCTCCTCACTAATTCAATTTTGTGCCTTGATTCCAATCAGGAATAAGAGATGCAAGCACCATAGTTTGACACATACACTTGCATAACAATAAAAGACATTGTAAATAGGATATAGTCAAGTTATCAAGATAAAACTTCTCATAAGGGACCATATCACTCATCGCTAATCATAACCTTAGTGCTCAAAGTAAATCCACAAAGTGTGATATCATTAGGAACTCATAATCTCACTCATCGCTAATTGTAAACAATCCCTTTACAACATACTAGCAATGAGTGATGAAACTAGGATCATGAAATGAAAAGTCATCGCTTATTGCTATTACAACTTTAAGAATTCAAAAATTGTTAGTGATAAGTGATCCCTTAAGAACCTCGCTCATCACCAATGGAAATCAAAAGTTTAAATAACAATTCGCAATGAGAGATATCAAAGAGATATCACCTCATCACTTGTCACTAGTTTAAAACATATACTTCAAAAGTGATTAGCGATGAGCGATAATGACATAAGGTCGGTCGAACTTAAGTGAAAACTTTAATGCATGTGCTCAAAAATTTCTTTTGACGGAGGGGACTTCCTAGGATGATACAATAGATGAAAAGAACTTAAGAACCCCAAAATCACTATAGAAAAGTTTTCTAAACTCATGATGAGGGAACTGGTGCTCTAATAAAAATTATTAAAATAGTGACCAGCAGTAGGTAGTAGGATGTCAGCAACCAAATAGAACACTCAATTGATTTCAAGGAAATAAATTCTAAAACCCTCCTAAAAGCAATAAGGGTTTAAGATGGGACATGAGAAATAAGGTTCCATTAGTTTTGGCACCTTTAATTCTTTCAAAACCCTTTGTACACAAAAACATGGAGAAAATAAAAATCTACTCATTTGTTCAAATTTTAATTTTTTTTACATCTCATTAAAATGAATAAATATTTGCTTTATATGTGGAAATAAAATAATTTTTGCTTTGTTTGAGATTGGAATAAATGTAGTATCTAAAACCTTCTTATCCCAGTAATTTTCATTTAATCATATTGCATGTATCATGTTTTTATTTGTTGGAGAAAATAAAATATATATATATTTATTTGTTGGAGAAAATACTATATATATATGTATATAATGCATAGTATTAGAACATTAGAATACATAGTTCCAATGTTCTAATAATATAATAAAAGCTCTAAATTATATATAATATTATAGCATAATTTTATTTGTATTATATTTATATAATTTATATATATATATATATATATATATATATTCTATTTTCTTATTATTTATAATATATTATATAATCTATTTATTAATATAATACTTTTAAGAATAACAAGTTTGATAGCTTTTGCAAATTGCACCATTGGCCAAGAGATATGAATTAGCTCATATGGTGTGTCTAGCTACATCTCAAGAATAAAACAAAGTGTGACCTAGAAAATAATTTATGGATATTGCAAGAAAGGTGATATGACAAGGGCTTAGTTTCCTTAGTATAATAATAATTTAATATACTGCAATTTTATATATACTATAATAATATAGTTAATATATTATAATTAAGTTAGTTAATCAATATTACTATTTATGTTATTAACAATATAATTAATAATATAATAGTATGCTATACAATTAATCATTTTTTATATTTACAAGAAAAAATAATATTAAAAGTTTATATTAAAATTATATAATAATATAAATAATCATATTTATAGTATTATATTTTATAAATAATATTAACTATAAATTCTTATAATTTAAATATTATAAACACAAGTTAGTTATAATACTTAGAATAAAAGA
>VDFB02203795.1:0-19034 GCA_007258455.2 Sequoia sempervirens | reverse complement strand
AGACTCGATACTAAATAGTGGCTAAAATAAGTTCTTCCTACCCAAACCACGTGCAGCCACATCAGTAGCAGTCATAATAGGACTTTTCCCAGCTTTAAACTCTGCTAAGACCCAGTCTCTTTCAGCCTGACTTTTATCACCATGGATGGACAATGCTGGCCAGCCATCCATGCGAAGCTGTTTAGTAACCTGATCACATCCCTTCTTGGTTTCCATAAAAATCAGAATCCGGCTTCCATCCATTATCTCCTCAAGTAGTTTGATCAATCTGTTGTAACATGCGTCATTTTCTCATTATTAACAATGCATATTAAATCACAAAGCATAACAGTAAATCGTACGATGGGAACAAAGCATATCAGTAAATCATACGATGGAAACAAAGCATACCTTGGATATTTCTCATACTCAGAGACAACCTCCACAATCTGGCCTATTGAATGGTTAGCCTTCAAATCTGGTGAACCGATGATTACCTACATGCAATTGTGCCACAAATGTATATAGAAGACACCTAATGAAAATGTCACATAGCTAGGAAGTATAACTCTGATTGCTAATTCCTACAGAAACCTTGAGCTTCATCCCTGACAATGACAAATGTCAAATATGAAATGAAATGAACATTTAAAAAGAATCATTCAAGAATCACCTTGTATGGATTATGTAAAAACTGCCTTGCAAGTTGTTCGACTTCCCTTGGCCAAGTAGCACTCCATAACAGTGTCTGCCTATCCGGACGGATCTGCAGAAATTATCAAGCCAAGATGTTTCTCAGAATTACAGAACCGGGATGTTACACAACAAGCTTCATATTTATACATGTTTCAATGTATAAACAGCATAAAGGTATACCTAAATTTATCTTTAACACACAAAGCTTTAGTAGTACACGTAAAACACTATAACAAACTAGGCATAAACACCAGAATCGAAGTACTATTTGAAGTCTAAAGAATCAGTACTAAGCTACTCAAGTTCAGGTAAACTAACTGAAATGATGTGCCTCATCTAGCAAGCCATCTCAAGAGAAGGCCTGATCAGAAGATATTCAAAGTTACTTGATAATTAAATTGAGGCATTCTAGCGACGCATCGTTAACAAAGTCTAAGACAATAGAACTTTCTAATTAAAATGAATAGTTTTAAGTGATGGATTGCTGGTCCACTGGCAATGGAATATATTAAAAGTATAACCAAGGTTCAATTCAAGAGTACATTCAAGCACGACATATAGCCCGCAACAGGCAGCACATACTACCACCAAATATTTACCGAGCACAAAGAAAATAGTCCAAAATTTAGAAGACTACATGATCACTGAAAAGTAAACTGACACAGATTTTTAATTTCAGATATGATATATAATCTAGGGAACTAACATTGCATTGCTCATGCAACACTAAATTCAGAGACAAATCCCAAAACAAATAGCATAGCATTGCTCATGCAACACTAAATTTAGAGACAAATCCCAAAACAAATGCTCTAGGTAATTACAAGATTTCCATTAACATATGTTAGTTTTTCTCTATGTTGTCGGTTCGCTGGCGGTATACAGCCAGATTCTGGTCCAGTTCCAACCAGATCCGTAGTTCAGTTCAGTACGCCAACGGATTCCATCAGTGAGCCACCAACAGGACACTTCGTTTGACCTGTACAAACCCAGGTGAACCTGTAGCAGATCAGGCAGAACCAAAACAAACCCACGTGTTTTTTGACAGATTTTTTATTTTTATTTTTTTGTTTTTTTATTCATCTCACCTTCTTTGAGACACTAAAACGAATTCCTACCTTTGAAACACAAACAAAATCATTTTACCTCATTTTAATTGTAAAAGACATACTATTATTCTTGCTCAGCTTTAATTCTTGCTTTTCATTATAATTGAAAGTTCCACAAACAGTTGCATTGTTATTCCTATGTATGTGCAAGAAACCATTAGCTGCCAAGAAGATCATAGAAGAAGATTTTAGCTTTCAAGAAGATCATAGAAGAAGATTTTGGAAAAGAGGTGTAAAAAAATAAAAAATAAAATTCTTACATTTTTGTTTTACAATCAAACTCTCATTTTACTTTCAATTTTTTTGTTTTCTTTTATTTTTTTAAATAATGTATCATTATGCTTATTAAAAAAGTTAAGTTTAATATTATATATATAGTTTTTATTTGTTTGAATATGTTGTTTATAAAACTTACATTATCATAGAAATTAAAATGATGGTTAGTTTTAGTTTCCTTATGCCAATCTAAATTCAAAATAAATACAAAATCAGTCTAAATCAATGTCATTGCAATGCAATGCTCCTTAAAAGTAAAGACAATATTTTTAAAAGCCATGGATTGTGACAAAAGGTAAAGGATGACTAATTTATTATTAACACCTTAACTACAGCTTTTGAGAAAGTGAGACCTTGTAATGCTGTTCAAGTCATAACAAACAACACAAAGAATAGTAGAGCTATTGGTTAGTTGGTTGAAGAGTGTGAGGACTAATTTATTATTAACACCTTAACTACAGCTTTTGAGAAAGTGAGACCTTGTAATGCTGTTCAAGTCATAACAAACAACACAAAGAATAGTAGAGCTATTGGTTAGTTGGTTGAAGAGTGTTCTCACATATCTTTTAGACACCTTGTGCTATCCATTCCCTCAACCTTATATTGCAAAAGATTGGCAACAAAATTGATTGGATAAAACATTTTATGTAAAGGCTGAAAAGATCAAATGTTCATCACCAACCACCACGTGTCGCAAGACATATTTAGATCAATTTTTAAATGGGGGCTCCTGAAGCAACCTTATATTGCAAAAGATTGGCAACAAAATTGATTGGATAAAACATTCTATGTAGAGGCTGAAAAGATCAAATGTTCATCACCAACCACCACATGTCGCAAGACATATTTAGTTTAAATTAGGGCTTCTGTTAAATTAGGGCTTCTGAAACTAAGTGCTGCAATATAAGATTTTATGTTTCAATTTCAATTTAGTTGCTTAGATTAGATCAAATGTTCATCACCAACCACCACATGTACATCACCAACCACCACATGTAGCAAGACATATTTAGATCTATTTTTAAATTGGAGCTCCTGAAGCTAAGTGCTGCAATATAAGATTTTATGTTTCAATTTCAATTTAATTGCTTAGATTAGAAGGTTTGAGACGGGCACTATTTAGCATTGTCATTAGCCAAACTTGGTCAATCATATAAAAGCAAGCCAAACGCTAAGAGAGCAGCATAGGTGCATGTTTTCAATTTCAATTTAATTGCTTAGATTAGAAGGTTTGAGACGGGCACTATTTAGCATTGTCATTAGCCAAACTTGGTCAATCATATAAAAGCAAGCCAAACACTAAGAGAGCAGCAAATATGAAGCAAGTGATCTTAGATGACCTCTTGGTGGAATTATGTGAAACATCTCCTTAATTTCACCGAGCATGTTTTGAGTATGATTTTTTATACCAACATAGACAAACCTCTTGGAAGAGATATACGATGGTGTAACTCGATGATTAAGACAATGAATACCATCATAAATAAGAAAGAGCAAAATCCTGAAAATACTTTCTTCAAACAAATTAGATTTTATTGTCTTTGCAATGAGTCCAAAATACTATATTCTTTTTGGCAATGAGGATTGCCCCATATACAGGTTTTGAATTTGCAAAAAGGTACAAAGCAACATTTTGTAGACTCTTCCTTGATCTTGATTTGCAAGATGTTGTTATGAATGAATTTGTTTTTGTACACTCCAATAATCAAAATATTAAAACTCTTAATGATAAGTTCATAAGAGATGCTCCCAGATGATGGTACTTCCATGGCCAACAATTCCAACACCTACAACCCCTTCCAATCAAAGTTTATTGAAGCTTGATTAATTTTAATTTTTTAATCTTTGAAATTTCATTTATAATTTTTTATTTTTAGTATATATAACTCTATTATCAGATAGCATCATATATATTTAAGTTACCCCAACAGCTACTAGTTCAAATCTGATTTGGCCCAAGTACGAGTCCAAGTTCAATACATAAGGGGGCCCATCCAAGGTTTTGTTCATGCCCTATGGATCCATTTAGGACAAATTTCACACCCAACTAGCCTTTCACGACAAACCCGTCAAGTTTTTGGTGTTTTTTATTTTTATGTTTTCTAATTTGGCATTTGACTTTGACTATATGCCTAAAAATGCCCCCTTAACCCTAAAATGTGGATTCCAAGAGATTCTAAAGGCATGCTGAATGCAAAACAAAAATATCATTCATCCTTGTTTGACTTGTTTGACTTGCATTGTTGCTTGCCAGTGCACAAATAGACTTTAAGAATAATCGATAAAGGTTTCAAAGTGGTTGGTTTGCTATTCCGATGTATTTGCAAGAGCCCATTTATTACCATAGAGATCATAAAGAGGTTTTTTTCCAAGTTTTTAGTTTTTTTTCTACACTTCTTTTCTTTCAAATGAACTCTTTTGTCTTGTTTTGAAATTCTTGTTTTGCTTTCATTCTTCTATGAATTTATAACAAATGCTTTAAATTTTTTTAATAAGTTGTATATATTTTTTTGTTCTCATATATTTTGAATGTGTTGTTTATTGAATTTAACTTGTTATCATAGGGATTACAATGGCAACCAATTCTAATTTTGTGGGTCAATCTCACTTCAAAGTAGACACAAATTCTCCCCTTTGAAAATATGTTGATGTGGTACAGCAATTTCAAGTTGCAAGAGTTAATATTTGGATTTGCAATGACTATGGTGTTAGGTATTCAAGGCTCATACAATCAAGTGAAAGTCCATTTGTGCCACATCTTTAGATTAGGCATGAAAAGCTTTCCTACGAAAAAAAATAATGTACCCTTTCCACACGAACAAATTATAGCATATATTAATGTGCAAGAAAAAGCAAGTCAGGCAACAAGCTACAAAATAAACCATCCTTCCTTAGAGAAAGAATCTCGAAGAATGAAGCCCCCTTCACATAACCTTCAACCTATAGAGAGCCACCCATTTTTGAGTCTTTTTTGCCACACTTTGAGAACAAAGTGCAACCTTTACACACAAGAGATCAGAGGAACAATTGAAAATGGCATTTCAAAACTGAGTCTTGAGAGATTATTATTCAACACATAGCAAGATGTCTCTATCCAAATGGATTGGCTATCAATGTTGCTTGCTCACCATATTGACAACAAACGGTGAAAACAATTGATGAGGCTCCAAAGAGTTTCAAGAGCCCAAGTTTTGAAAATGTGTGTAGCACCTTATTGGAAAAAGAGGTGAAGTTTGTATAATAGCCATTGAAGCACATAAGAGATTCATGGACCAAGACAAGGATGTTTACCATTTCCCATGGATGGAATGATGCAAGAAATCAAACATTGATCAATGGATTTTAGAGTAGTTATTGTAACATCCCCTAAAGGAGCAATGTCTTTTAGTGTAATGGATTTTGAAGGAGAGGGGAGATAAAGGTATGTTTATTGTCAACATTCTCTTGACAATCATTGAGGAAGTGGGGCCTCGAAACATTGTTCAAATCATAATAAACAAAGCCAAAAATTGTAGAGCAACTAATCTATTAGTTGAGGTGCATTATTCACGCATCTTTTGGACACTTTGTGTTGTCCACTCCCTCAACCTTATCTTACAAAAAAAAATGGCACCAAATTGATTGAATCAAATAGGTGTGCATTGAGGCCAAAGAGATGCAAATGTTCATCACCAACCACCATATATCACAAGTTTCTCAAAATTGGAATTGTTGAAGGTAAGTGAAGCAAGAAGATTTATTTTAATAAATAATAAATATATCACTTAATTAAATAAATTATTTAATTTTAGTAATTTTTTATATAATTTTCAAATAATTTGTTGAGACTTGTTTTGCCTCCAACACAACTGTGTTAAAACAACTTGTGAAGGTTCGAGACGCACTTTCTAAGCATTGAGGCCAAAGAGATGCAAATGTTCATCACCAACCACCATATATCACAAGTTTCTCAAAATTGGAATTGTTGAAGGTAAGTGAAGCAAGAAGATTTATTTTAATAAATAATAAATATATCACTTAATTAAATAAATTATTTAATTTTAGTAATTTTTTATATAATTTTCAAATAATTTGTTGAGACTTGTTTTGCCTCCAACACAACTGTGTTAAAACAACTTGTGAAGGTTCGAGACGCACTTTCTAACATGGTCATCAACCAAAATTGATCCATATGAATGCAATCTAGCACTATACGAGCAACAAATATTAAGAGGATGATCTTAAATGATATTTGGTGGAATCGTGTTGAATATCTCTTCAATTTCACCAAGGCCATATTAAGTATGATCCATTCTACTAACATAGATAGGCCTTGTTTGAGAGAAATATGGAGTTTGAGAAGATGAGTATCAAAAATGAGAAAGAGCAAAATCTTAAAGAACTTTCTTCAAATAGCTACAAGAGAAATGGAACAAAATGACCACCCCACTACATCTTGGTTTTCCATTGAGCCCTTGTAATTATAACATTGAGATCCTTTCTACGTCAACAAAGATTGCCCCATATAAGGATGTTGAAGCCAACCAAGAGTACAAGTTAGTACTTCGTAGACTCTTCATTGATCCACAAGAGAGATGCAATTAGGATTGAGTTCATGGTTATTTACGCTCCAATGACTTTAGTATTGATGCTTTATGTGATAGGTTTAAGATTGATGCTCACAATTGGTGGTACTTCCATAGCCAATTATTCACACACCAACAACCTCTTGCAAAATTTTAGCGTAATTTTTATTAAAAAAAAATCTTGTGTCTTTCAAGTTTCAATTATAATTTAAATTTTATAATTTTAAACACTTAGCTCTTTATTTTTTTCTTAATAGGTTGATAGTTCATCTTCATCTAAGAGGAATTGGAGCACATACTTCCCCATCCATTGAGTTAAGCATAATTGACAATCAAAAAAGGCAATGGACTTGGTGTATGTGCATTTTGCATCTCCCTTCACACGAACGAAGGAGCTAAAAGAAAGGGGACACAAGGAAGTAGCTTATCAAACCAAAGCAATTGACTTGGATGCTCTCACTTCCCACCTTGTTGCATTTGATGTTGAAGACAAGTCAGATAGCGAGCAACAAAGGAGCTAAAAGAAAGGGGACACAAGGAAGTAGGTTATCAAACCAAAGCAATTGACTTGGATGCTCTCACTTCCCACCTTGCTGCACTTGATGTTGAAGACAAGTCAGATAGCAAGCATGAGTGCTAGTGCCAATGCCAATGTAATGTACAAGTACTTACATCATCTAATATGGATGATGATATTTTTGAAGACCCATATGGCATTGATTCTTGATCAGTGATGACTAATTGTTGACACTTTGACACTATTATTTTTTAATTTGAATAGATACCATGACATTCAAGTTTGACAAAATGACATCGTAATATTTCTAGTTTTGATGATATGATGCTATCTAATATATTAAACTTAATAATTGCTGCAAATGTGTATATACTTCTGATTTTTATATGATTTTGTATGAAAAAATTCAAAATGAACCCAACCCCCAAAATTCTTTTGACTGAAACCATGAACCAAACCCCCCATTACTGAGACCAGTAACTTTTATATATATATATATATATATAGTACAAACATGATTTATTTTACCGGGATCAGTAACTTTTATATATATATATATATATTGTACAGACATGATTTTATTTTATTTTTGTACAAACAAACCCCAAAATGAACCCAAACCCAAAAAAATTGATGGATCTACAAACCAAATCCACCATCAGACAAGAACTGTGGACATAGGACTCTTGCTTCAGATCCCAAGCACTAAATTGAAAATTGGAAAGATTCATTTATGTTTTTTTCTTTGCCCTATTGATATACCCAACCAGAAAATTTCAACTGAATTTAAGTCCCTAGCATTAACCAAATAATTCATTTCAAAATCATCACCATTTTCTAAAAGCCCTTAACAGAAACGGGATTAGTACTCGAGGTTATTTACATACTTGAGATACAATTTTTCTTATCTGTGGTTCAAAACCCATGTCTAGCATGCGATCAGCTTCATCTAATACGAGATATGTCACCCTCCGCAGGTTTGTGTGCCGTGCTTCCAACATATCAATAAGTCGGCCAGGCGTGGCAATTACAATCTCAACCCCTAAACACACATCACCAAACGGCATGAAATACAAAATAAATTAAGACGAAAATGCTGAAATTTAATCATTGTTCTTGAGGCATCATATGCAATCCACTGAAACAGAGGCACGGTGAAAAACACACCTCTTTGGAGATCACGTATTTGAGGGCCTTTTGGAGCCCCTCCATATATGCACGTGCTTTTGATTTTCGAGGATGTTCCAAATTTGATAGCTTCTTGCTGGATTTGAACAGCAAGTTCCCGGGTAGGTGCTAACACCAAGACAATCGGACCATCACCGGGAGCTGCCTCATACAAGACACAAGGTTTCCATGTTATTCAAATCAGGAAATTCCATACACAAAAACAAGGGAGAAACATAGACGAAATATAGTCACACAAAAAACCAAAAAAGGTGTACAACAACTTCAAAACAAGATTTTACCTAAATAGGGCTGCGCATTGACATGAACTATTCCTGGCAAAAGATAGGCAAGTGTTTTGCCGGAACCAGTTTCAGCTATACCAATCAAATCTCTACCCTTCAGAGCCATCGGCCATCCCTGAGCTTGTATAGCAGTTGGCTCATTGAATCCCGCCCTCTCAATCTCTTTGAGAACATAATCTGAAAACAAACAAAAAATTCATTCTCCCAACTAGCAACACCACATTTTCAACGTATAGCATTGTATTAAACAGAAACTAATGAATTCAAGAGCAAAGAAAAAAATCGTGCCAATAAAAATAAATAAACAAGTAGAAACACCTTACTGCATGATTAAAATCATCGACAAAAATCCATAAAGTATGGAAGACTACACTTGTTTATTTAACACGGAATGTAACCAACAACTTTAGCGCCAAAATCAAAATACATACAAATACATCATGGTCATGCGATCCTTCTAAAGTTCACCTAAAAGGCAAAACTTATGGAGCAAGAGAAGATTCACTTGAGTGACTCCTATATTAGAGAAAAAGTAAGTACCTGGAAAGCTTGCTTCCTGAAAATAGATAAGGGGCTTGGGAATTTCGCGGCCTTCGACAGTTATATCACGTCTTCTGCGATAGGCACTTACTTCCTGATCTGTTAGTGCTGCTACAGAAGGCCTTTCTACATAGAAATTTTTTTCAAAAGGAATCAAGTTATCAAAATCTTCCTTTGGGAGATTAACAGAATCCAACTCCCCCCTGGACCGTTCAGAATCTCTACTTCCCCTACCACCTCGTTCTCCAGCAAAACCCCTGCCACCACCACGGCCCCCCTCATAGCCTCTACCTCCAGAACTAAAACCATTATATGTACCTCTTCCACCCCCTCCTCTCCCACCTCCATAACCTGCCTCACCACCTCCATAACCTCCACGTCCAAAACCACCACCCCTTCCACCAGTCGCACTACCTCCACCAAATCCCCCCATAAAATCACTGCAAAAGACTAGTAAATCAATTAGTAGCCTAAAAAACAACGTGTTTAATATGTATATTCAAGACATGCGAACATCTTCCCTGCACATCATATTATACATCTCACCAGGCATCCTTGCAAACAGTTCTAGGCATACAGTAGAACGATTTTCAAACTAAGTCTTATCAGTACATGTGAAACATTGTAATTGGAAATAACCATAACATTATTGCAACATCCAATACGCATTGACGAGAAAGCATTGGTTATCAAGCAACTGTAAGTCTATAACACTACAAATAGTAGTAAATAAATCTTTTTTTTTCTTACTATCAGTTAATGCAAGAATTTATTCATTGATTCTAATTCAACTGAGAGCAGCTGTATCAAAACCACCATATCAATAATACCACACAATATGAAGCACTTGTGCTTGTCCAAGAGGAAAGAAGAACAAAAGAGGTGCAAAATAGAAGAACAAAGTACAAAATAGAGGGGAGAGAGACCTGGAAATGCAAAACCCTTACAGACATTGACAAAGCACTCTTGCCATTTGATAAAGTTCTCATTTCTTTGAAAAGTGGTATAAAAGCAATCAACTTCAAAAACATGTCAAGACATCAACATGAGCATGCATCTTAGCAGAGAAAGACCTTTAATACTCATTATCTAACTTCTTTGTTTAGAAGCTGCGAGTCTTAAAATCCAACCCAAATATCAAACCAGATATGAAGTATGGGACATGCCTGAATAAGATGAGATCAAGTAGTAGAAGCATTGGGGCTTCCTCAGAGGAGCCCTAGATTAGACATGCAAAGGAGAGACCTTCAATAGTCATCACCAATGTTATTATTTAGAAGCTACAGGCCTTAAATGAATCCACCACAAGCGTTGAATGGGATATTTGACACATGCCTAAATAAGATAAAACTCAAATAATGCATCTTAACAGAGGGAGACCTTTAATACTCATCGCCAACTTCTTTGTTTAGAAGCTGCGGGCCTTAAATAAAACCACAAATGGGATGAACCATATATTCATGAATAAGACGAGGTCGGGCGGTAAAAGTATTGGGGCTTCACCCCCAAGTTATCTAAAACACTGCACTCATCCTGCCGGGTAAAGCACAGCTACAACAGACTAGGTAGGGTGCATGACCCAAGTGAAGTTCACCAAGAAATAACCCTAGATAGTGGTATTTCAACCCAAACTCACCACTATCAAGGAGGTTTTACCAAATCAAAAAATGTAAAAACATAACATAAATCCAGACCAAACGAAAAGAAGTCACAAATTCATTCTTTCCAACCCAATAAAACTGTCATCTATCACATATCACATATCACATATCACATACTGGAAATCCTCACAATATTTTATCGTCTAAACTTTCAATATTTTTTTCTTAAATGCCCATATCCATCGGAAAAAAGAAAAGAAAAAAGTGGGTTTGATCTGGTTTACCTCTTACGCTCGCGGTAAGAATTGGGGTCGCCATATCTGTTGTCGAAGCGGTTCATCCTCGCTGATTTCTGTATCGATCGCTACTCTGCCTATTCAGAGATTCGCAAAAGGCTTCAATATTTTAGAAATCTGAGGATTACAGTAAAAGGATTGTATGTGTATACAGGTTAATACCCTAAGTTTCCAGAGGGTTTATAACAGCTGAGGCACTTGCCGACCTCAAAAACACAGGAACGAAACCCTCCAACTGTTGTTAGTTTTATTTCCTGTGCAAGCACGGCAAAGGAAGAGAGGAAAGATTGTATTTAACCTTCAAATCTCTTTCTTTTCTCCTCTTCCCTCAGCACTTCTCTTCGATAATAAGCTTTATTTTTTGAAAGAAATATCTGTGGTTGATGTCCTACGGTAGGTCTGCACCGACTGAGACTTTGGACTTGCCGGGTCAGGACTTGGAAAGGAAGAGGGGCATGCTTTACTCGTTATGCCGTCCCCGTAAGGCCCTTTTTTTCCATTCTTTTTCTTTTCAGGTTGGAGAAAGAAAGAAGAGGAGGTAGTTAATGTCTCATTCCATCCTTGTAAAAAGATAGAAAGGGCATTTTACACAATTTTAAATGAGTTTAGACTAGCAATTGCACCTTGGTATGTAATGGTGTGTTGGAAGAGTTCTCGAAGGTCACTTAGGGAAACTTCTTAAAAAAAAAATATTTGCAATTTGTGGTGTGCATGAGGTCAATTGGTAGAGAGAGATATAAGGGTAGGTATAGGGGAGAGGGGCCCAAAGTAGGGTAGGAGCCCATAGTGGGGACGGAAATAGTCCCACATGGGTCCCACAGTAAACCGCCTTAATATGCAAATGTAAAATAGTTTTCACCCACAAAGTCAACAAAGGTACATGTATCACTATACCGTTAAAATTGTATTCTAATCGGAGAATATTTGTCCCATACACAAATAGATATTCGCAGGCTTACATGTCAGAGAATATTCAAAGCACATCTGACTTCACAAACATACAAGCCATATTGCTTGTTATGGGGCCCTCGATTCAAAACAAAAGCCCAAAATATAAAATTAGTATAACCCAAGCTCCCCTATAATGTCACCACTTGCATTTCATCATAGCCACCTTTTTGGCACTTGGGATGCCATGAGTAGAACTACGACCCAAGAATGTCCCATCACCAAATCCAATCCAGCTAAACCCCCATCCCACTTGCCCACCAACACAACACTCAAACAGGTAGCAATCATTCATATGTGTCCCATCTGTCAAATCGAACCTCTCTACTAATGGTTCCTCCTCCTATTTTTCCCACCTGCAACCACCAAAACAATGGTGTTAAAGCCACCAAAATCTCCTGTCAAGCAAACAAGGAATGCACGCCATTAATACATACAAACTCAGCAATTGAAGGCATACAATGAAAATTTGAAATTAAAAGGACATGAATTAAAGACTCCACACCAAACCAGCATTGAACATATAAGGAGAAATTCAAATTCAAAAATGCATTACTCAATCTCTTGCAATTTTCATTAAGCACGTCCCACTTTCATTATCAATTATACAATTTCGTCCAGAAATATGAAGATAGTCCAGAGGAAGCAACAGCACCATCCTCACAAGCTACAGGTATTCCATTGCTACAAATTCAAGTTGCCTATGAATGCAAATATTTTGAATGGGATGTCAATTTTCGTCACATTGACCTGTAACTCAATATCTGGGGTTTCAACTTACACTTTATATGAATGTCAAGTCATTTCAATTCAAGTTCATGATTTCACTGGTTTTCCTTTCCTCTACACTTGTCCATGCACGATGTTTACCCTGCATTGTGCATTTCAATATTTTGTGTTATTCATTGCACGACATTGATTGTGTTTTTTATATTTGCTTACTTACATGAAATATGAAATGGGTTTGAATAGTTTAAAATGGTTTTTCATTGCTATTAGACTTGTTCGACGAAATATGGAAAGGGTTTGACTAGTTTTCAGCAATGCACTTGTTTTCGTGTGTTCGTCATTGCACAAACTTTAAATCTGCAGTTTGCTTTTTGCATTTGTTTATTATTCCAAAATATGGAAATGGATACAATATATTTGCTTATTACTAGGAAATACTCATACGGTTTTAATGTTTATCATTTCGAGGGTTTCTGCCATGCACTTGCATTCGTGTCTTCCTCACTACACAAATTTTAACTCTGGAATTTGCTTATAATATTCTCATGTTATTCTGAAATATGAAAATGGTATGACTGGTTTTCATTTCCAAGATATTTTGGCATGTTTATGTATTATTTTGTTCTTCCATGCATAATAGCTATGTCTGCGAAATGCTTTTTTTATTTCATTGTTACTACCAAACATGGAAAGGGTTTCACCGGTTCAAAATTACAGGGTTTTCTCTTTAACAATGCACAAACTTTAACTCTACAATTTATCTTTAATATTTGTTTGTTATTCCCAAATATGAAAATGGACTCACTTGTTTTCATTCTGAAGTTATTTTTCCATGCAATTATATTATTTTGTTCTTATATATGTATTTGTCTTTCCATACATACATATACATATTGTGCATGGAAGAACAGGATAATACATAGACATGTTTTCATACACATATATGGTATGACTGGTTTTCATTTCGAAGATATTTTGCCATGCGATCATATTATTCTGTTCAAGATTCCTTTCACAATACTTGAGTCTTTGAAATGCAATTTTTATTTCATTGTTACTACCAAACATTTTTATGGTTTCATTGGTTCACAATTATAGGGTTTTCTGCCATGCACTTGTATTCCTCTCTTTTACAATGCATAAACTAACTCTGCAATTTGCCTTTAATATTTGTTTGTTATTCCCATATATGAAAATGGATTCACTTGATTTCATTTTAAAGATATTTTGCCATACAATTATATTATTCTCTTCCTATATATATATATATATATATATATATATATATATATTGCATGGAAGAACAGAATAATACATAGACATATTTCCATATATATATACACACACATATATTCATATATAAATATGTATGTAATTTTTTATGTGATTGTTACTACGAAATTTGTTTTACATATTTATGTTTAGCTCTTCACATTTCATTGTTCAGCTCTGCACTCAAGAAAGCTCCCTTTCTCTTTTAGTTGAGGTTTTCTACCTCACTATGCCTTTACCATTGTATTTCCTTTTGACAATGTTTAACCAATGTTTGTTCATGTCTCACTAAAAAGATCTGCTCCAAACCATTTCAATTCAAATAATGAAATTGAATAAACTGAGATCATGCATATATTGAATAAAAACAAACTATTCATGCACATTAAAGACAATTGCATTACAAAGTGTCATCAATTGCATTGTAAATTGTTCATAAAAACCAAGCAAAATAAAGACAATAAAAATATACTATTCATGCACAATAAAGACAATTTCATTACAAAAGCGAGACAATTACATTACAAACTGTTTATAAAAAACCAGATCATTGAATTTCAAAATGTCAAGATGCATATTAAATAAATGCAAATTGTTCATGCATCATTGTGACTTCAACAGTGTTCAATTTTTTGTTTTATTTAATTGCTCCAAACATCCTTTTTAACATTTGCAAGTGCAATCTAAAGGTAAAGTGAGGTCAAAAACTAAAACCAAGACTACAAAGACACCATTTCGTACAAAGAAAGACACTATAACAGTCCCCAATGTGCAACAACCAGTTGCAGAAGTAAACCCAAAATCCAAAACATGTTGAGGTTGTCCAGGAGGTTGGTGCACCACCGATCTGGTGGGCAAGAGCATCAAAGGAAAGGGAATGGTCATCATAGGACATGGACAGGGCACTGGAGGATGTTGAAACAAATGGGATGTCGGCGAGAGTTGCTGCGAAGAAGTGGAAAATCCTAGCTACAACACTTAGCAATTGGTTAGCAGCTTGAGCTCTACTTCAAAGAAGGGTCCACCAACAATCATGATAGAAGAGGAGGAGGGTTTGATTGTGAAGTGGTGCATAGATATGGCAGATATTGGCCACGGGCTTGAGATTATTAATCTCAAGCAAGAGGTTGCTCAGATATGCCAGACTAGACCCAACCCTTTCACAGAGGGGCTGCTTGGAAAATCATGGTGGACTAGATTCAAGAGGCGCCATCCAGAATTGACCTTGTGCACAGTTGAAGGTCTTGACAAAGACAGGGTGGTAAACCTTAGACCCGATATAGTAGTTGAATTTTATAAAACTCTCACAACAGCATATGAAAGTACCCCATACGGTCTTGATAGAATTTGGAACTGTGATGAAACGGGCATTCAAGCTAGTAGAAATGGAACAATGAGGGTCTTGGCATGTTGAGGCAGCAGGAATGTTTCCTACATCATTCCAAAAAGCAGATAATGGATAACAATTATATGTTGTGTTAATGCATTTGGCCAAACCATACCTGGTTTCTATCTATTCAAGGGCAATACAGAGATAGAGAATTACATTGTGAACTGTGAACCATGCACAACTATGGCAACCCAAACACATGCTTAGATGACAAAGGAGCTTTTTTATGAGTGGCTGGAAAATTTATGTGTGTCAGTTCCTGGGGGTGTCTCACCTATTAATAGGCACCTGTTGATTTTTAATGGCCATGGAAGTCATGTTGCATTGTCAACTATCCAAAGGGCAAGGGGGTTAGGCATTGACCTCCTTAAACTGCTTGCTCATACTTCTCATGTGCTACAACCTTTGGATGTTAGCATGTTTGCACCATTCAAGCAATATTTCAAATCAGAATGAGTAGATTTTCTCACTAAATTCCCAAAAATTGATATCAGAAGGGTAGAATTAGTAAAGTTAGGTAGCAAGGCATTGAGAAGAGCTTTGACTCTAGCCAACATAAAAACTAGCTTTAAAAGGATGGGGATATGGCCCCTTAATTATGATTCTCTCGTAAACGACATGCGTCCCAGTGAGACGTATGACATTGCTAACACCGACGATGCTTTTGCAATGCAGAACATCCTTAGTCTGTCTGGCCTTGATGTTTAAACAAATGAACTTTCACAAACATTGCAGACTCCAATGGATAGTCAAGTGCATGAAGGTGTAGAGCAACAACTTGAGGACATGGACAGCCAGCCCATACAAGAAGAGATGGGGGATTTCACATTCCCATCTCCAACACCCACACCTCCAGAACAAACAATGCACTATTATGTAGATTACAACAATGAAATTCAGGGTACACTGGACCAGGTGGAGTTTACTAACTCCCAAGTCAATGAAACAATTGAAACAGAAAGTGGTTCTCGGATCAATAACTTCCTTAAGCTACCAAGTCGCAGAGTGAATGGAAGAACAAGAAAGTCTGCTAGTGGTGCTCTTCGGGTGAGCCGACAGTCTCAGTTGTTGACTGCTGACAATTACATGACTCTCATAATGGAGCTGGAATGAAGAAAAAAGAATTGGAAGAATCGAAAATCAGAAAGAGGCAACACAAATTCTAGCCTTGGAGCAGAAGGAAAAAAAAAGAAAATTGAAAAGGAATTTGAGTGCAAGGAAAGAGAGCAGCTGAAATAGTTGCAAAGAAAGGAAAAAGAGCAAAAGAAGGAGCAAGAGAGGATACAAAAAGAACAAGAGAAGAAGGAAAGGGAGATCGAGGTTTCCCATAGAGTATTGATGTGAGATAAACGCTTAAGCAGTCCTACAACTCCCTTATCTGATAACCACAGTTACTTTCAAGATATAACCAATAATAACATCCCTCAATTTTCTGCAGGAAGTGTGTATTTTAGTCCCAACCCATCTCAAGTTAGTTGCACTCAATTTCCAGTTGGCCAAACTTCTTCACCACTAACGCCTTCAAATGTAAGTTTCACACAACTGACAAATGCAAATGCAAATAAATTTATGGCAAGTCTAAATGCAGCAACAGGAGACAAGAACACATCTCCAAATTCTTTCCTTAGAGCATTTGACTGAGTTTGGGATGGACCAACTGAAACAGTGCCTTATATCTTGGTTTTTTTTTTAGTTGTAGATGTGGATGCCATTTTCATTTTGTTGCATCTGTTTATAAATGTGAACTAAATATGTTTATTATTTTGAACTAAACCTTGGTTGACTTTTCATATTAAGGCAGTCTAGTGTCGAGTCCATTGATGACTATGTCAATACCTTTTTTATGGTTGTCTTATAATCTACATTTCAAAAAATATATTGTATGCAGATATTTTTGTTTTAATTTTGTTTACCACAATTTCTATGTTTATAATATCTATTCTACATTTGTGAAAAAAATATTCAATGTTGATAATCTTATACAACATTTCATACGATACAATCTATGTTGATAATTGAACATACTATGGGATAGATATGAGGGGCTTGATTTAGATATAGACATGAGACCTTATATAACTTATGAGCATATATATGATGCCTCATCATCAAATGTGATAATATGGGATAGACATGAGGGGCTTGATTTAGATATAGACATGAGACCTTGTGGGATAAATGGGTAAGTGCACCAAGATGGTTCCCAAAAAGGAGGCTTAAGTGGCCACTTTTCTTCTGAAATTAAGAAATATTGACCTTGGGCTTGAAATTGAGGATAGTTACACTCAAAATTTTGAGATGGAAAAATACAAGGATCAAAGTGCTCTAAGTTTACTTTCTAAACTACTAATTTATTTTGAAAATGGTTGAGATTAAGGAGTTCAAAAGAGGAACGTACGCAAATTGGTGTTGTTTTTGTCATAAAAGCATAACATAGCAACTCGTGTACAATCTTAGCACGATGAACTTTTTTGTAGTATTTTTAAAACCGCTATGGTCAGAAGTTAGCTAACAGTATTTAGTTGATGCACGATATTTCTGATAATTTTTTAATGAATATTTGATTTTTTACTAATTTTCTAAGTGGAAACTTCCTGAAAAGCTGAATTTTGGCCGTGCTCCCCCTACAAATTTTGGAAAGTAATTGAATTTTTATTTTATTTTTATTTGTAGAATGGAGTCTAGTTTCTAAAAATGTAATTTATTTGAAATTTCTATGAATGGTTAATTTATAACAAAAAAAACACCAAACACTATTTCTTGGCAAAAAAGAGACATACAAACAAAATAAATTATGGATGAAAGTCTTAACATTGTCAGAAAGTGAAAAAAATTACATCATTGGATAGCTAAGAGAGAACCTAACATTACCCATGTGTTCAATTTTTTCAATATTCAACCACATGCAATCTTGATGGTGAGCACAAACCCAATTATCTGAAAAATTGTAGAATTTGCAAAAACACGTCTCTAGTCATTGGGAATGCCCTCCAAGCCTTTGGGTTGGTATTCCAAGGCAAATATCAATCCTAAGGCTTGGGGATTCCCAAAGCAAGATATAACGCAAGCGCGTTATAATGCGCTCGTGTTATATCTTAGTTTTGACATGGTTTTTTGCTTATGCGAGAAACATGTCAACTAATATAGTGTGCTAGCGTTATGTCTTCCTTTATGTTAAATGCCACTCTATTGAATGTATGTTGATATATTTGTATATTTTTATGTACATGTATGCGTGTATGTATGCATGCTTGTATGTATGTATGTATGCCTATATGTATCAATGCATGTATATTGTATGTATGTGTATATGTATGTAAGATTGTATCTACACATGTATGTATGTATGTTTGTATGGATGTAGGATTGTATGTACATATGTATTATTCTTGTATGTTTGTATTTATGTATGTCTTTAGAGGAAGGGATAATTTTAAGAGAGAGAGTCTGGAGAGAGGGAGAGGGATGGAAGTGAGAGTTTAAGAGAGAGGAAGTGAGAGAGAAGGGTTTGGATAGAGAGGGACTTAGCTAGGTAGGGTGGGAGGGAGAGAGGGAGATATATAGAGAGAGAGTCGGTGAGAGAGAGAGAGTTATGTAGGTAGGGTTCCAAAGGGAGAGACTTGAGAGATAGGTATTGAGAGGGA
>VDFB02203794.1:0-10706 GCA_007258455.2 Sequoia sempervirens | reverse complement strand
ACCATTGATGGGGATTCTAACCCCCCTCCTCCTAAAGAGCTTAAAAAGAGGGGCAAGAAGAAAGGAAGCACCATAGCCATTTGCAAGAATGGGACTGTGATCTCCAAAAGGAAAAGAAAGAATACCAGCATAGTGTTGGCTGTACCTTCTCCTAAGAGATTGGAAAATGAGGAAAGTGCAATCAAGATCTTTGAAATGTTTAAGAATGCTAAAGAGCCCTCTACCCCCAAGTGCAATAATGCTGATTAACCTTACCTCTTGGAATGTCAGGGGTTTAGAGTCCCCTGATAGAAAGTATGTTGTCAGACGGTTTCTTAATCTTGATCAAAACAAGGATTTTGTCTTCCTGCAAGAACTCAAGGCTGTAGGCTTTATGCTTGAAACCAATTTAAAGTTTATTTAGGGGAACTCATGGTTCATGGCATCCAAGCATGAGAAAGGCAGATGGGGTGTTGCCATCCTGGTGGCTAATAAATGGAAACCCTACCTCACTAACTCAGGGGTCTCCCCGTGCAACAGGGCAGTTTGGGCCACCTTTGAAAGATGTGACGCCAAATTTGGTGTTTGTTCAATTTATGCTCCAAATGACTATCTTAGTAGGAGTGAGCTCTGGAGGTGGCTTGCAGGGCTGCCGGATGTCCCTTGGGTGTTAGGCAGGGACTTTAACATGATTGAACATCGAGAAGATAAAAAGGGTGGTGTTGATATGGACTGGAAAGGAAATGAGAGACACTATTGTCTCAGAATGAAGAATAGGCTCAATATTATCAATCCTCTTGAAGCTCTTAAGCAAGAAAGTAATGGTGTGTGGTTTTCCTGGTGTAATGCTCAGAAGGGTTGCAAAAGAATCTATAGTAGATTGGATAGATTCTATGCCAATAAAGATGTGTGTTGTTTTGAGCCCGTTAGTGAAGGAAATAAAGTCTTGGTTTATCCGTACACACTGTCAGACCATCACCCTATTAAAGCTAAAATAACTATAAATTGTGGGATCAAGATTAGGCCCAAGAATAAAGATAATTTTCTACTCAACACTAGTTTATTGAGAGACCAAGATTGCATTGAGGCTGTTAATACCTTAAGGGGTATCAGTAGGTGGATGTTGAAAGACCTCAGCCCTATTGATAGATGGAATCAAAATGTCTTGTCTTGGAAATGTATTTTCTAGACAGTTGGCTGAAAAATAGCTCTGGATAGGAGGAGGGAAGAAGATCACCTCCAAGATGTTTTACTTGCTACTGAGACAAGGATTCAAGAAAAGCATACAGATGAAAAGCTCTATGAGGAGCTCAACAAGGCCAAAATCTCCTTGAGGAAGCTACAAACCAATAAGATTTAGGGGTTGAAAGTGAGGGCAAAACTCAATTGGCTTAATAACGGGGATAAAGGGACAAAGTTCTTTTTTAGGTATACAAAAGAAAAAGGCATGAAGGAGCAAATTGATCAGATCTGTCATAATGGTGTGACCCTGTCAAATCAAGAAGACATATTGCAATAGTTTACTTTTTTCTACAAGGACCTCTTCAAATCTGAGGATGATGGGGCTGACTATTTGGGGGCTAGAAACAAGCTCAAAAGTTTGATGCCTAGGAAAATTTCTGAAGATGACAGTATGCAATTAGTGGCTGAGGTTTCCAAGGAAGAAATCAAAAGAGCAATCCTTGCCATGAGTAATGATAAATCTCCAGGGATAGACGGTCTCCCCGTGGAATTCTACAAGACCTTCATTGATTGGATTTGTGAAGATCTTCACCAGGTTTATATGAAAGCCCTTGCAAAAGGGTCCTTGGGACATGATATTAACCAAGGCCTAATCAAATTGCTGCCTAAAGAAGGTGATAAAACTCTAGTTAAGAATTGGAGACCTATCACTTTGTTGAATGTCTCCTACAAAGTGCTTGCAAAAGTTCTTGCTATGAGGCTCACCAATATCCTCCCCAATTTCATAAACTCAACCCAGACTAGGTTTATCATAGGGAGATACATTCTTGAAAACTTGATAACTAGCTGGGAGACTCTTGATTGGGCCAAAAGATCATAGAAAAATGTGGCAATGCTCTTATTGGATTTTGAGAAGGCCTATGATAGAGTGGAATGGTCCTTCTTAAAAATGACTTTGGAAGCATTTGGGTTCCCACAAGGATTCACCAAGATGATTAGTACCCTCCTAAATGATGCATCTGCTATGATATATGTGAATGGAGCTAGGTCAGAAGCCATTAAGTTGGAAAGGTCAATTAGGCAGGGATGTCCTATTGCCCCTTCCCTATTTGTCATTGCCTCAGATGCCCTTCATTATCTACTAAGGGACAACAGTGTTTCTCCTAAGGTGAGAGGGGTCTATCTACCTGATAATAATGAGCTCCTTAATATTCAATTTGCAGATGATACTTCTATTTTCTTGGATTTAGACGAGGAGAACTTCAACAGATTTCTAACCAAGTTAGATTTTTTCTGCCTAGCCTCTAGTGCCAAGGTTTCAAAGGCTAAGTCTATTGTGCTAGGGTGGCTTGACAACCCCCCTAGCTAGCTGCAAAAGTTTGATCTTAAGTGGGGAGGCCCCCAAAAACAGGTAAGGTATTTGGGGATACCATTTTATGTATCTCCCAACCTAAAAGAAATGTGGCACTGGTTGAAAGAAAAAATTGATAAAAAATTGAATAGCTGGAATAGGCATTACCTATCCCTTGCTGGAAGGGTTCAAGTTTTCCAGAAGATACTTTCTTCTTACACTCTGTGCTTTTCCTCTGTTTGGTTCTTTAATAGCTATCAGGTCAATGAAGTTCAAAAGCAAATCAGAGGGTTTCTTTGGTCTGATGGGAAAGGCAAGAAGAAGGTACATTCTGTCAAATGGGCATGGTGTTGCCTAGAGAAAACCTATGGTGGTCTGGGTCTAAAAGACCTAAAAAAACATGGTATTGCCCTTGCAGCGAAGTGGGTCATCAAGGCCTTGGATGGGAATGAACCTTGGAAGGTCTTGATTTGGAAGAACATTTCTCAAGCTGTCCCCAAAATGGCAAAGTCCTAGAAGGCACTTCCTTTCAGTGATCTCCTCATCACCAAATATCCAATTGTACCTGCAGGATCACTGGCCTTCAGAAGTATCTGGAAGGCTTGGGAAGTTATCAAATGTAAGTTCTCTAGCCCTCTCCTAACTGATTCAAATAAATTTTTGATCCACCCTAGCAGATCCATCCAGTGGAATTTGGAGCATAAGGGTAAGCCCTTAGCTCTTTTGCAGGGTTGCTCAGCAAAAAAATGGAACCTAATGGGAATTAAAACTTTCAGCAACATTATAGGGGGTGGATCTTTGGTTTGTTGGGACCAGTTGAGAAAGGACTATGGCATACCCTCCTCCAACTTCATAACTTACTCTGTTTTAAAAGAAGCTTGTAACTCTTGGCTCCCTCTTCAATTGGAAAAATGGAATGATGAGCCAATGGTCTTATAGTGGCTTGGCACTCTCCCTCTACAGGAGGTTAAAACTAAAACTATTTATAAAGAACTCCTTGCACCTTGCATTCCTTCCGAGTACCTAAATAAGGTCTGGAAGACTAATCTTGATGATAAATTATGGCAAAAAACATTCTCTTATATCTGTGGTATAATGGAATTGATGCTAAGAAGAATTGTTTCAGGTGGCTTGTTTTACTTCATAAAGTTCCTTTTAAATTAAAAAATTCTGATGTTGCTATGTGTGATATTTGCAGAGTTCTGGAAAATGTCTACCATATTTTTTTTTACTGTCTTTATTCTAATGAAATTTGGAATATGTTTTGGCATGATCATGACTCTTGGTGCTCATACAGGAAGCTCAATTGGAAAGAGATTCTAATGGGTTTTGATGTTAAACTGAGTAAAGAATTTCATCTCTTTTGGTTTATTCTAACTACTGAAATTTTATGGGTTATTTGGAAAGCAAGGAATGAGGACAAGTATAGTGGGGTCCGGAGGAATCTTACTGAGTCGAATAAAAGACTCACTTTTTTTAATGTTGCTTTGCAGGTTGTGGAAATCATGAATTTAGCAGAAAGTAACTTTCCCAGGCTAATCCACAGTGGCACAATGCCTGTTCACTGGTCACAAGGGCACCCCAGCTTGGCTGTTTTCATCCAGGCATTGAGGATCTTCAAAGAGGAGTACGCTGATCAAGTCAACAAGGTGAAATGTTGCAAAGACGCCAAAAGCTCTCAACTGTCCAGCATACCCAGCCATGAAATAGAGGAAGTTTTTTCTAAAGATGAACTTGATGTCATCAGTGTATTAGCCAGCTGGAATTCTGACAATAACTGTTAATGTTGCATGTGTTTGTTTTCATTCTATATCTGAAACAATGGGATTATTATTTCTGTTTTGGGCTTCTTTGTCTCAGACCGGACTGTGAAGTGACCAAGTTTATTCTGGGCTTCCTACTGTATTAAATCTGTCATGTTCCTTATTTATGTTGCAGCTAAGAGATATATTGCGCTGTAAACAGTGAACAATTGTAATGTGTTTATATTATCTTAATACAAAAAAATGTTTGTAATTTTTTGGTTGTTCAAAATCTTTTTAAATTGACTACTCTCAAGTATCATTTTAAGGGAAGTAGTTGTTCATTTAATTCTTATGGAGCACCCCAAATTCACCACTAACTGGCTTCTTGTAAATTAATCAAATAAATATTTTTTAATTAGTTATCTTACAATTAATTGTTTTTTTTTTTAGACTTCTTGAGGAATCGGTATACGACCCTATAAAGCTGCGATAACATTAAAAAGACTTTTAGCATGACCCTATAAGCTAGCAGTCTTGTTAAAAGACTTTTTAGCGTGGCTATTGTCGGCCGGTGGCCTTGACAAAGCCCTCGGTACCACGGGGCAGGGGCGAACTTCATTGAATAGAGCCACAGCGGAATTACTTATGTAGAGGCTAGGGCCCCACCCTATCTTACAATTAATTGTTGCTCCTACTATCTTGTAATTAATTAATTAATTAATTAATCCTACTACCATTCCTCCCCAAGATTAATTCATTAAATCAACTTAATTAAATAACCTTAATTTTTATTTCTTCCAACTTAATCAATTAATTAGTCAATGATTAGTTCATTAATTAAGACTAATTAACCCCTTTTAATAGTTTTTCTATTTTTGAAATCCACATCATCCTTAATCCTTAACCTTTAAATCCTATCCATTCAATCCATGTACATGGATCTTAATCTCAATTGTTCTCCTCTTTCCATGTGTCCTCACTCCATATTCTCCCACATGTGTGAGCATCATCAAGAAAATTGTTGCAAATCAAGTTAGATTGAAAAATCACACCATGTATCTCACAAGTTTTCTCGCATTCATCACTAGGTTTATCTATATTTTTGGCGATCTCATCTTATTCTAAGTTATTATTTGTCTTTCCTTGTTTATACATGCAAAATTGACTATATTCTTGGCAATGTCTTAAATTACAAAAGTCAACATTTTTGTTGTTTGTTGAGTGCTTTGGTCATCAAACACATTTTGAATGTCATATGGTCTACTAGATTGGTGCATTGCTATCCTAATTGTATCTATTGACATTGAAGATGTAAACTTTGTGTCACTAATCTTAGAGTTAGGAGTTTGAGTCTTCTAATTAAAATTATCTCAAGTGATAGTCTAAAATTTACAAATAAATTTACAAATTATTTTGATATTCATTTTAATTTTAAAATAGTTTGGATTTAAAATTAAAAACTCCACGTAATGGAAGCATGAGGATTTATTGATAAAATTAATGCAAGAGTGGGAGTTTTGAATAGACACACCACCACTATATTCATTGGGAGTGTGAGATTTGAGAGGGATTTATGTTAGAGTAATGAGGAGTTATGGTGGATAGGAATAAAAGAAAGGAGATTAATTTGCATGAGGGGTCATGGTGTAGAAGGAGAAATAATAGGGGGCATGTAGAACTACTTTAAAAAAGAAAGGAAGATGTAGAGAAGACATGATTACTTTGGGGATTTTTTTTACATAAAAGAGGGGTAAAAATTTATTAAAACAAGATAAAATTATAGAGCAAAGTCATTACATAGGCTTATCAAGCTCCACCAAATGGTCCAACTGTTGAGACAAATCAGGGGGGTAAATGACCCTGATCAACCAAATTCCAATCATGAATATGATCAGAAGCCCATTTAGCCAAACAATCAGCAACACCATTCCACTCCCTAGGGATATGAGTGAAAGTAAAAAACTCAAGAGAAACACAAAGATTGAGAATTTGTTCAATAATCAAAGCCAGGTGCCAACTAACATCATCTAACCTTCGCCTATTTAGCAAGTTCACCACAACCTGGGAATCAGATTCACATATAATCCTGTGCCACCCCAACTGACTGCCACGCTCCACAGCTAGTAGAATTGCCTGAGCCTCCATAAGATTATTAGTATGAAGACCCTTATAAATAGAGAAAATAAATTGAACATCCCCAGAACTATCCCGACCAACACCACCAATTCCAGCATGACCAGGGTTTCCACGAGAAGAGCCATCCGTGTTAATTTTTAAGATTTTTTTTCTTTTGGGAAGGTAAAAGGGGAAAGCTGCATAGTGAAGGGGTGAAGAAGAGAAATAGAATGAAGGAAAACTTCTAAGTTATCCTAGTTATCATTTATCAAAGGAAATTTATGGAATCAATTGTATAGTACATTTTGCATGTTGAAAAAGAACTTGTTTATGAGATTATAGGAAAAAATCCCCAACACATTTAGGGATATTTTTCATTAACAGAGAGTTTCTACTTTACATCTTATATGCTAGACGTTATGAAGTTTCTACTTTACATCTTATATGCTAGAGGGATAATCCTTGAAGCATTTAGAAAGACTGTACTATATCCAAGAGTCAGGCCTGTGCAAAGATTTAATGTACACTTTAATGTCTCAGGTTTTGCCAGGCTCCAATTACCCAAGCTAACTACTTGTATTCATGGGCAATGCAAGATTTGATCCTCCTCCTTCCAATGATTTCATCAATGCTACTACTGATGTCAAGTGCTTGGTAATTTAAGCTGTCTTTTCTTTTGCTTTTTCTATTCTTGGTAATGCAGCAGAATTTTTTTATTATCTTATGGTACAGAGTTTTCTAGAGTTGAGTTTGCTCATATTGATTGCTCCTTATCTCAGGATGTATGTTTCTATCTGGAATTCCTATTGTTTGAAATGTTTCCCCATAGCAGAAGCAAATCTCATTTTCCTTTTTGCTTCTAACCATGCTCTGTGGGTGTCACATTTTCTAGCCATAGCAACCGTGAAACAAGAAGTTTTTCTGATTGCCTTATTTTAATACACATGATTTTCTAAGTGAATCTATCTATATGCCAAATGCTGAAGCTGTTTTATGACTATAATGCATCATTGAGCGTTATCTCCATGTCAGTGTTATACAAGTTTGAGGATTTTACGGTGTGGCAAGAAGCTCATGACTTGTGTTCTAGCTTGCATTTGAGTGACTTAGACAGATTGCATTTTTCTTGCTTATTTTGTACAGCACAAATTGTTTACAAATTTGCACATTAAAATCAATAAGAGCATGCCCAAAGCGAGTTGATTTTCTCAATATAGTATTTTAGTTTCTCCATTTGTGAATGACCATGATTGATAATACTGTAAAATGCTTCTTTCAAGAATCAGATAAGTTGAAGTGAAGTGAACTCTATTTCCTGAATCAAGTATGTTTTATTAGCTAATATTTCACCTCAACTAAAGAAAAGGCATAAGTGATACTCAAGTTTTAGCTTTAGTCAACAGGTCTGCTTAGTAGAACAGATTAAGAATGCATGAGACATCATCTGATATACACAACCACAGAGATTACCAATGAATCTCTGAGATTTTTTAGTCTCAGTTTGGCAAAAGGAAATATAAATGGTTTAGACATTATTTGTAGAAGTGCAAATAAATTTAACAATGATGAAAAAGAATAATTGGCTCCTAGTTCATATCATTGGTTCTTTTGGGCTTTGATCTTTCATTTCTAGGAAATTGCTTTGATGTGATGCCTGGGCATTTACTGCTCACTCCTAAACCTAATTAACGGATTTCAGACAATTCCTTGAGCTGAAAATTTTATTTTAACTCTTTTCTGTTGTTCCCAAATGACCACTGTAAAACTGTCAAGTAATCCATATAAGATAAATCAGACTTATCACTTTGGTTAGTAGACAGGGATAGGAAGTATTAACAGGCAATAAATGATGTGTAAGTGGTCACTAGCCAGTATAATATTTTTTATGTTTTGAAGTAAACCATAAAATCATTATAATCAGATAACCGGTAATATAGCTATATACTTCTGTGAATCCTTGCATGCAAGGATACTCAATAATGAGTCCTTGCAAATCAATTCACAGCTCTCTATCCGAGAAGAGCAGGGATTGATATTGTGGCACTCAGATTAACCCTGTTACCCCTGCAAATACAATCTCGGAACGAGAGATTCAAAGAGGAGAAGCAAGAATGCCAATCTCCATGAATCCTGTTCTTGCAATGCAACAATGAAAACTAATCTAAATGGCTGTAAAATGTAATAAATCAAACTAATTTATTGAAATGAAACTTAATCTACATGCAATGCCTTAAATGAATTATTTTGCAAATTAATCTACTATGAAAATTAAGCCAAATGTAATATTAAACTATATGCTCTAAAATAAGATGCTTATATAATCAAACTAATGTAATCTCAAATGATAAATTCAAATTTGTAGCATAAGTCCTGAAAATTGATTCTTAAATGAGAAATGAGAGGGCTCATTTTATAGGCAAAAAGTGGAATTGAAGGCAAATTCAGAAGCAATGTGGGATAAATAGAAAAATAGAAACAAATCTTGATTGAATTCTTTTTAGTTTATTTTCCTTTAACCTGACGATCATTTTTCATCACAGATATTCTTGAGAGATATTTAATTTATTTAATTTAATTTAAGATGATATCTCTTTTCAATAAAATAAAATAAGATTATGTAATTTAGAAATGACATTAATAAAATAAATAAATTATTTAATTAAAAATAGATTTAATTAACAGCATCATTTTATTTAAGTAATATTAACTTCAATTAAATAACATTATTTTATTTATTAAAAGGGATTTATTTCTTTGATTAAATAAAATTAATGAAGCATTCAAACCTTAGGGAAAATTGAAACATTTGAAATCGTTATGAATTGATTAAGAAATTTGATTTGAAAATGCGACAATCATTGATTCAGAAAGTTGATGTTGACAAATTAAATAAATGGGGCCCAAAGTCTAGGTGACCATTTTAGGTTGTATACATTTGCCCCTCTTTGACTAATGTGAGGTCGACTCGGGATCACATGCAGTCAAAGAATGAAGTTGCAATGTGAGATCGATTTGGAATCACAAAACAACTCAGATGTGAGGTTGACTCGGGATCACATCTGGACAAACATAAATAAAAGGCCTTTGAACATGAGGCCGATTCGGGATCACATCCAAAGTGAGAGATAAGAATCTCAAGCAAGGTTGCCCCAAGAGAAGCAATTGATAAATTGATAAAGTTGAATCAAGGATTGAAGTTTGATAGGTACTGCTCCCTCGTGATCGAAATCGAAATGAGATAGAGGAGAAATAATAAATTGAAAAATTTGATCAAATCAAAAAAAAGATAAGGTTCTTGATGTAAGATGAAAAATATAAGAATCACAGAACCCAGGTAGATCAGCAAGAAAATTATGCCCTAAGGTTGAATTAGAAGAAAAGAAGTGGGGTGAAATCGAATGGAAGATAAAAGTTTGGAAGAAATGGAAAGAAATGGAGAGAAGGAAGAGAATATGCCTCAATAAAGAGGATGCATCAAAATCAATCAACTATTTAAGATAGGGAATTTCGATTGAGATCACGAAAGAAGATAAGGAAATGAAGAACGTGATCATAGTTGATGAAAAATCCACAAGAAAGATGAAGGAAACCCTCTCAAACCCATAATACAGCCTAAAAGTGCAAATTAACATGAAGTCTAAATAATGCAAGCTACATGAAAATGCAAAGGTGTACTTGCAATAGGGTAACATAGGTTTTTGTGTGTTCATCATTCATTAGAGAATGTAACAGAACTTATTTTCATCATCATCGGGCCATTATTACCGACATCTGACAATCACACAATCATCACTAGTCACAAACGCTAACTATGAAGATATGAATGTGATTTATATTAGCTTGGAATGTGGAAAGATTCTAACATGAGCATCAAAGACATGAAGGTCAAGATGACTACAATGTTAGCTTACTCAATTTAATGTCGCAAAACCACGCTCGCATCAAGACATAAATGCCAAGATTACCATGAGAATGGTTGTGCAAAAACATTCAAGGATGATGCCATAAATCTCTTAAGTGTGTCAAGGAGACAACAAGAGACACTAAAGAGGTTCAAGACAACACCCACAAGCAGAAAGCAAATAAAAACATGCCCCATGCCCCAAGTCCTCTAGCTATGCATCACAGAGAGACTTATTAGACAAGGACACTCAACGAAAATCAATATTAGTCAGCACACAAAGAAAAGATCATGGCATATCTCAAGCATTAAGTGTTGCAATTAAAAAAATTTAAGTGTGTAAACTGATACTGAGTTCCGAGGATAAGGATCGAATGCTTGCAAGTAGGTAAGGTCACATGACCGAACTGGATAAGACCAAACTGATAAGTGT
>VDFB02203793.1:0-10620 GCA_007258455.2 Sequoia sempervirens | reverse complement strand
ACCTTATGAGGCAATACACCGGGTTGAGGGAGTTGTCTCGTCCTGGCATCACTAGGTTTGCAACAAATTTTATCATGATGCAATCCTTGATTCGGTCAAAGGCAGCTTTAAGGCGCATGTTTACTAGTGAGGAGTGGTCTTCCTCATCCTTTTCTACAAGCACTGCAGGGATTGCTGTGGCTGATTGCATTTTTGATGAGCAAGGGTTTTGGACACCAATGGATGAGATTGTGAAGGTAAAATTTAATTATTTATTATGTTTTAATTTTTAATCATATCTTACTTTTATTTGTTTATTTTCATTCACACTTATTTGTGAAACATGTTTGCACTTTGTAGTTTATTGAGCCCTTGCTAGTTCTCCTACGAGTTGCAGATGGGGAGAAGCCCGCAATGGGCTACATATATGAGGGCATGGATAGGGCCAAAGAGGCCATTAGATCAATCTATGGTGGAGTTGAGGAGAAGTATCGTCCCATTTGGGATATCAATGATAGGAGATGGCAAAACCAACTTCATAGGCCCATCCATGCAGCCCAGATGTTTCCTAAATCCCGCCTTCCACTTCAAGCTTGATCTCCGTAAGTGTATAGAGAAATTCTTAGTGGACTCTACACGACGATAGAGCGGATGTTGCCCGCTGTTACTACACAGTTGGTGCAGGAGATAGATGCCTTCACTAAGGCACAAGGAGACTTCTTTGCACGTCAAATGTGCAAGGATAATAGGACAAATGGCCACGCCAAAAATATACTTAAGGGCATACTAATCTTTTTATATTATAATTTATTATTAAATGTTGAACTTGAACTTGAAACTTGAAATGAGATTGATTTTGTTTTTTTTTTCTCATCTCAGATAGTTGGTGGCATATGTTTGGTTTTGATACACCGATCCTGCAAAATATTGCCATTCGTATATTGAGCCAGCCATGCAGTTCATCTGGTTGTGAGCGCAATTGGAGTATGTTTGAGCACATACACTCCAAGAAGCGCAATAGATTGATAGTGGAGAGGATGAATGACTTGGTATATGTTCATTACAACCTTTGGCTCAGATACAGGAAGCTTTGACCAATTTTAAAACCCCGGACGGGCTTCAGGAGGAGGTTGATCCACAGTCTGAGTGGATCACTGAGGCTACAGATGCAGTCTTTAGTGACGAGGACCTTGATTGGGTGGACCAGGCAGAGAGAGAGGCCGAGGTTGTAGCCATGGCTGAGGAGGAGGCTAGAGCACGAGGAGACATAGCTGCTGTCGGTGAGAGTGGCATGGAGAGTCAGACACGGGCAGAGACTATGGCTGTAGCTGCAACATCATCCAGGACCCTTAGACACCTTCGTAGGAAGGATGCTGGCTCCATTATGCCATAGGGCATAGAGTCATAGACTTATTGCTATTGTTTTACTTTTGATATTTCATATTTGTATGGAACATTTGATGTCATGGATTTCATATTCCATGAGTTTTGTATACATTTGACTAATTTTATATATCTAAGTATGCTATTTCCTTCAACAGCGCAACTACAATTTGTGTACTTTATACTTATGTAATTGTTGTATATGTGCATATTGTTGTATACTTGTGCATGTGATCAAATTTGATTTTATTTGTGTTGTATTCAATAAAGGGTGCTTGAAACAAGTTTTAAATCTTTAAAAATCTCTAAATTTCTAGGGTTTTTTCAACTTTTTTTCATTTTGCCGTGTCTGCGCCGCATCTGAGTCCCTAGTCGCCGAGTCGCGCGCCGAGTCCGAGCCACATCCGAGTCTCGTTACTATGATATATATATATATATATATATATATATCGATTATGCAATAATGATGCTTGTAGCAATTATTGAGCCTTATAAGTAATATGAATATGGATAATAGATTCTTATTCGTTTGATTTACACTAAGCAATATCTTTTGAATATTAAGAACAGGTCGAACAACAAGGTAATTGGAGTAGATCAAACATAATTATCTGCACTCAGCAGACAAGGGCATGTTTGCATCTTAGAACATAGCAATCTTATATTTTAGCTAGTATTGTGGTATGCATTATTGTGATTATTGTGAATGATGATATGTGTATTAATCTTTATGAAGCTGGATATATTTTGTGTTTGTATTTCCCACCAAACAACCATGGGAGAAATAGGGGAAGTATGAGTAGGGCGAGCAGATACTAGATTACTTTCTAAGTACGCCACTCCATGTGGATGGTCGGGGGTCTGCCACTTGGGGCCAAGGAGGTGAGTTGTGATGAACCTTGCTGGTTCAACTTCAATCCCTGATGCTTAAACTGAATTGTTTTGTGTTTTTGAAGGTTTTGATGAATTTTAAACAAGAAATATAGAAGTGCACCAGGTATAAAATGCACTTAAAACTGAAATGTAAACTAGATCTGAGCAACGATCAATTTATTAATCATTATTCAACCGCAACAATGAAATTACAAGCAACAAACATAACCCAAATCTCTCCAGAATAATTAAATAAAGAAATGTTGCACATGCTAGGCAGGAATGGCTGAAACTGATGAAACCCTCCTGTAAATCTGATGAAGCACAAGTAGAACTTCTGAATGAAGCTCTCACAGGCAATGATTCAGCTGGTCTTCCACAGCTTCAAAATTGCACATCACTGAAGAGATTTCATTCTCCAATGGAAGAAAATACTGAAACCCTTGTATCAGACAAACCACAAAGAAACAAAGAAGCAATTTCAAATAATCATCAATAATGAGGTTGAATTGCCCCTCTTTGCCTTATATCTCCAAAAAGGCACAAATTCCAAGAAGTGACGCCACTTTTGCAATTAAATACATTTAAAATGTATTTAAATCATTTCAATAGTTTATTATTTCACTCAATCCAGTTGGCGTACCTTGAAAATGACTTAGGTGATTTTGATTTTCACTTTATAACTATTAAGTCATTATTTTAAAATATTTTAAGTGGCTTTTAATTATTATAAAACCAAATCATAACTCTATAATATTAAATAACTTAACCACTAAAATATTCATAACTCCCTCAATTCCCAGTGTTTTGACGTGTCGTTAGAAGCTGGTGAACACTGAACTGCAAAAGCTTGCACTGAGCCCAACACTAAATTGAAGGGGTGGAAATGGCAATATCCACCATTATCTGCCACTGACACCCTTTATCCAAAAATATTAGTCTACAAGGGTCCAAGTAATAGGCTAACCCATCAAACTCCAATGCTCACAAAAATGGGGACATTACAGTCCACCCTCCTTGAAATTGCTTGTCCCTAAGCAATCACGACTACAAAGAAACTCCACTCCCCGGAAGACCCAAAAGAAGAACTGTGAAATGTCCCACACATTTCTAGCTGACTCCCATAGCACCAGCATAAACACAATTGCGCAAAATATACCTGGATCCCAAACCCAGAATGGAAGTTTGCCATGTCTGATACCCTCTGACTTCCCCTGTGCAAAACTGATCTCAACTTCACCATGCTGAAAATGGTGAAGTAACCCCATGAGACCCATCCAAACTGCAACACTAACTCTGTCACCACCTGGATCCCACTATAATCTGTACACACATCCATTCGTACTATGGAGATATGAACATCTAAAAGTGTCTATATCACAACTGTCTCCATGCTCTGCTAGACTCCCATGGATGTGCTGACGCTGCAAGTAATCCCCCACAAATGATGGACTCGAGTCCCACAAAGGATGGCACAATCCAGGAGCTAATCCACATCGATGTATCATCAAGTCCTCCATGTGTGGATCAAAAAAAAAGGTGATGAGCACTCCTCACTGTGTAGTTGCAATAGAATGCTCCAACCTCGGTCAATGGCTCAATACTAGCAATACTAGAATCAGGCAACTGATCACTTTGATTCTGAGACACAAAATCAGCTGCATGGGATGAAGTAATAGATTTGCTTCTAGGAGAGGGAAACAAATCAGCAGGAGAGCCACACTCCCAACCAGTTGACACTCTACAAGTCTCTTGTGAAGATGATGGAGTAGCGTCGTGTACCAACACACAACTCTCAGGAGAATCCACCACTGTGACACAAGAGCTATCAGTAATCTGTCCTGCATCATCTGTCATGGTATTGACCTTCGGAGAACTTGGTGCAACGAGTGGTTCTCTACTGCTCTCAACCAAAGTACTCATTTCAACTGAGACCACTGCACCTATATTCGTGATAGATGTAACCACATCCTCACTACAACCCGTGGTTATATGATCGTCACCAACTGCCATTGTAAGCTCCTCCAACCGTGACTGTGACTCTCTTTGTTTCTTTGATTGATGGAGTTGGCTGCAACGTTCCTTAACTTCCTGCAAATGCTGTTTTGCATTGGTAGCCAACATCTTTGCATTTTTAGCTCTTTGTAGCCACCCATCAGACAAAACTTGTGTTTGGATCACATCTTCTAAGGTCTGATATACAAAATCAGATTTGTTGTGACTTGAATCAGCAATGCATTCCTTGTTAATGACACCCTCATCTTGTGTGCCAATAGTAGGAGAACCTTCCACAATATTTTCTGAACTATCCATGACTTTCAAATCATCATCTTGCTCAAGTGAAAGGCTGTTGTCTTGAACATCAGACTTATTATCACGTCTGATAACAACTTCTTGAGTGCTGAAAGTATCAACATCCTGGGGTTCCACCATACTATTTTCATGATGTAAGATTTCCTCATCAACCCCCACTTCAGTTTCAACCCAATATCCACCCGTAAGTTGAAGATCATTCTTTGCTGACTTTTACTTTTTAAACCAAACACATCAAAGAGACTTTTAGATACTTTACCAAGTCTCTCATTTTTGCTTTGTGATGAGGTTCGTCTTGTAATGGAATCTTCATACTGCTGCAAGCTACGAGCTAATCTGCGTTGTGAAAGCATAAGTTTTTGCTGGATATTATTCATGGTGCTTTGCCCGCATTTCTTTGATTTGCTTCTTTGCTTGTTGTATTCCATCCGCTGCTCCACATATTGTTCAAAGACTAGATGAGATTTGACCTTATTTGGAAGTGCTCTATACTCCTTATAAGCAACCATTACTTCATCAACAAATTTAGAAGCCATAACCCTGAATTTTTCTGATTTTTACCTTTGGAAATTTCGTCAAACAGTTGACCAACAACCTCCTTTCAGCAGTTAAAAGTTTTCTTCTCTTTGCTTTTGAATTTTAATAATGATTTCATAATATTGCAAATGATCCTCACTTTGATTGCAACTCCAGCTACAGTACAATGTCTTTGAAAGTGCAGATTTGAGAACTGAATGCAACTCAGATCTTGCTATCAAAATTGCAACACTGCTGTGACCAAGACAGCTACAGTACAATATCATATGATAATCATAGAACCTGGTTGAAATGCTGAGTTTCCACTTGATGAAAATGTGCCTCCAACTTCCACGAATTTACCAGCAATGAATTGGTAAATGCAATGCAATGTTTCTTTTGCTTTCTTAATGCATTAATAAGACAAACAAAATACATTGTTCATTTACAAGAAGTTGTCAGGTTGTCAAACATATCATAAGTAAACTCCAACACCAGTTATTCTGTATTGCGAATGAAAAACTCCCAACTGTTTACAGTCTATTGTCAATACTGATTTTTCAATGCCAAACTGGTTGGTTATGATAGCAAACTAACATGAGACCAATGTAGCTACTATGCTGTTATAAGATTCATGATATTATGAAATGCAAAGCTAACATCATGAATGCCATATTACAACTCAGATGGAGAACTTGGAAATGATTGTTGACTCTTTGAAAAATGCCCAGATTGACAAAATCTGCCTAGAGATAAAATAGAAGAATGCAGCAGGCCTGGGGAAACAAGTTATATCACTGAGAAGAGATCACGTCCCAGCCATGCCCAGATCACTTTCAAAGCCACGAATTCTGACTTTTCAAATATCGAAGGTTGCTCCAGGTGCGATTTCCAGATGAGACGACTTACCTCCTAGAGTCTCACGTCGTCTTTTATTTTTGTCTCTATCTGCCGTCTAATTCAAGTAGCTCCCGATCATTTGTTGGCATATGATGTCTCCTTCAGGAATGATATCGTATAGCCTCCAATCTATCAAATTTTCCTTTCCTGGATTCTAAGCAGGACCCGATAATCAAATGCTGACTGGATTTGTCTTTTAGCGGCTATCCTTTTTACCAGGCATGATTTCTTTACTCTTATTTCATTTACACCTTGTCTCTTTTCTTTTCCACTGAGTAAGCAGATCCCGAGAACAAGGCATTATGCGCTATGAGTACCACGAATTCTCCAGAAATGATATCGAATGAATAAAATTTATCGGCTTCTTCACAAAAACCTCCTTCTTGTTTGTCTTAAGCATACACCCGATATTTCTCCTCCTTGTCTTTTAGCATTGGAAATAAGAGATGGAATGATATCTCTTACCCAAGCAATAGTAATTTCTTCTTTTCTGAAGCTGGCATCTCAAAAGAATTGCTCCCTATCACCCACGATTCCACTATGCTTGCAACTAAAACAAGACCCTTGGATTAATTGCGGCATCTCTTGGTACAACAACTCAATAAAATATATCAGCTCTCCTAATATACCACGAATTCTTTCCTTGAAGTGACTGGTGGCAGCTGGAGATATCGATTCATCAGAAATAATATATATATTCAAACTTCATATATATACGGTGGCCTTCATGTAATTGCCACGGCTTAATTATTTCCTTGTCTTATTTGGATACCTAGAAATGCCACGTCTCCTTGTGCTTTTGTCACCTTGTGACTGCCGTCTACTTTCCCTGATTTGTCTTCATCTAGCAGCTCAAAAAGCGATTCTCTATGTCGATAGAATATAACCAGAACCTTATTCCCTCTGCCTTTGTTCGATTTGGTCTTTGCTGAGTGGATGGATCTTGTCTTAATGTGTGGGAATGAAGCTCTAGCAGCTGTCGAATTCCTTTAAACTTTGGTTTTTAGTTGTTGCGTCTTACTATGTTGAGGATTGACGATTTTTCCCTCATAATAATTCAATTCATATATGCGTTAGGTAGAAAATTTTGCCTTATTCTTCAAGATGAATACCTGAAGCTTTCAATGAATCGACCCCTTGAAGATGATCTTTAAATGATATCTCCTAGATTTTTAATCAAACCCTTTGTAATTATGAAAATTACAAACCTTGGTTAATCTGTAAATTTTCTTTCCTAACCAACATAGGATGGCAGGACTCAGGCTTTGATACCACTGTGATGAACCCTACTGGTTCAACTTCAACCCCTGATGCTTAAACTGATTTTTTTTGTGTTTTTGAAGGTTTTGATGAATTTTAAACAAGAAATATAGAAGTGCACCAGGCATAAAATGCACTTAAAACTGAAATGTAAACTAGATCTGAGTAACGATCAATTTATTAATCATTATTCAACCGCAACAATGAAATTACAAGCAACAAACATACCCGAATCTCTCCAGAATAATTAAATAAAGAAATGTTGCACATGACAGGTAGGAATGGCTGAAATTGATGAAACCCTCCTGTAAATTTGATGAAGCACAAGTAGAACTCTTGAATGAAGCTCTCACAGGCAATGGTTTAGCTGGTCTTCCACAGCTTCAAAATTGCACATCATTGAAGAGATTTCATTCTCCAATGGAAGAAAATATTGAAACCCTTGTCTCAGGCAAACCACAAAGAAACAAAGAAGCAATTTCAAATAATCATCAATAATGAGGTTGAATTGCCCCTTTTTGCCTTATATCTCCAAAAAGGCACAAATTCCAAAAAGTGACGCCACTTTTGCAATTAAATACATTTAAAATGTATTCAAATCATTTCAATAGTTTATTATTTCACTCAACTCAGTTGGCGTAGCTTTAAAATGACTTAAGTGATTTTGATTTTCACTTTATAACTATTAAGTCATTATTTTAAAATATTTTAAGTGGCTTTTAATTATTATAAAATCAAATCATAACTTTATAATATTAAATAACTTAACCACTAAAATATTCATAACTTCCTCAATTCTCAGTGTTTTGACGTGTCGTCAGAAGCTGGCGAACACTGAATTGCAAAAGCCTACACTAAGCCCAACACTAAACTGAAGGGGTAGAAATGCCAATATCTACCATTATCTGCCACTGACACCCTTTATCCAAAAATATTAGCCTACAAGGGTCCAAGTAATAGGCTAACCCATCGAACTCTAATGCTCACAAAAATGGGGACATTACATGAGTGGCCGCCTTTGGGCTTAGAAAGAGGAATCTATGGGCCTCATATTGTAGCTTTTCCCCAATTTCTACATGGATGGGTTATTGGGAAGGATTCAAGGAGTTTCAATCATAAGAAGGATGGATAAGGCAGCATGGATAGGGAATGCAGATAGCAATTTATACAAGGTGAAGTAGACACCCCATTGAATGGACCTCAAGAGAGTGTTTGCAAATATTGTGAAACATGATTCCACGTTAACTTAGGCCATGAGAATAGGCTTCACATTATCACTGGAGTTGTATATGGATAATTTATCTAGATTAGCTACCCCACCTTGAAAAACAATATTCCCAATATAATTATATTTAGGAAACAAGTGTGAAAACATAGCTTCTATAGCTTAGCCTTTGTGAACCATCTTCCTTGGTGAGTGAGTTGACGTGTCCTAACAACTCTATATAATAACATAAATCAATTTTGTGTGCACATAGTTTCTAGAATTTGATTTGTTTTACCTCTTGATGTTGCTTTCCTAGACAATGTGGAAATTTGAATGTAGAATATTCTTAGGAGTTGGTGTGGCATGATTAGAGGAATGATTCACTTTACGTATGCTACATTTCTAGATTCTTATTGCTTACTAATATGATGACACTCCTTGAATTTTCTATGTATATATCCTAATGATGAAAGGAAATGTGACTAATGTAATGTCCCCTTCTCAATCCTCGATCTTCTCAAGACTCTTTCCTTTTTCTCGAAACCCTGAGGCTAGTCTAAGGTAAAATTAGGGTTTCCTATTTTTGAGGAGGTCTTTGCTCGAGTTGGCGATTCAATGGCGGATTCTTTTCCGGTTTTAGAAAGCTTCGCAGTGGTATGTCATCCTCGGCATTCAGAGCATCTTTTGGAATTTCCTATTTTTAGTAAATTCTATTTTTGGCCTTTTCAGTTGGGTTCGGCTTGGTTGGACTTCCCCGCCTCTTGTCAGTTGACTCATTCATAGCTTCAGGGGGATTGGCCGAGATAAGTTGAGCTATTTTATTAAAGTCACGTTTTAATGTTATAATTTAACGTTGACCCCCCCTTAGCCTAGCTTAATCACTTCAAGTCTTTTTAAAAGGTGTTCCTTAAGGGTGGCGCTTCATGAAGAGGATTAATTATTTATTTTATGAAGTTTATTATTAAGATCAAAATGGACGCCTTTTTCATGAAAGATTAAAATGTTATTAAAAGACAAAGGCTTGGAAAAGTGGGACGCCATCTTTGAGGAGATTAGGGTTTTGAATTGAAAAGTGGATTTTAGGGTTTCGAGAAGTCAACTGGAAAATTATAAAAGGGAGGCTTGGAGCATCATTTCACATCTTTGGTCTAATATACTGTTATGCTGCCGGATTGGCTCTGGAACTGCTTCGAGGAATGAAGGGCTCCTAGCTTGGGCATCGCTTCGTGTTTGCAAGACAACATCTAGTGGTGATTCAATCAATTTGTGAGTTGCATTTAGTTTGTGCTTCGTATTTAGCTTGCTGCATTCTTAGATCTGTTTTGGCATTTAGTGGTCTCAGCATATTTCATTGTTTTAGACAGCAGATTTCATGTTTTTATTCATATCTCAAAAAATACAAAAATACTAGTTCTGGGTATTGTCTCAATCCAATTGTTTGTAAAGGGCGAATCTATTCTCCAAGTTATAGATTTTTTAGTTAAGTCTGCAATTTTTAAAAGGAAATCGATTTTCTCAGCTGGGCCGTACCATTTAATTGCATTGGGATTTGTGCATTAATTCATTAGATGTATTTAGAGTCTGATTTCTGATATTAGCTTGAGCGCCATCTTGCTAGGAGTATTGTGCTTCAGAAATCGTGTCATTTGGGCAAGTTACTAGGGAGATATGAGCATTTGAATAGTTTCATAGGCTGCTGGTTTTAAATGCAAAATACAGATTTGTGGAAAACAAAGAAAACAGAATTATTGTTTCCAATTCATTGTGAGAATTTGATGTGGCATCTTGAATCAAGTCAAGGGAGTTATTATTGTATTGTAATGGTGAATATCTCCAGTTCTAATCTCTTGACAGGCGTATAATCTTCACTCTGTAAACTGACAGTAGTACTGGCAGTGATTCTTAAGGTTGTTCAATTCTGTTTGTAATGCTCAATTTTCATTTGAAGTTTGTAATAGATAAATCTCCGCCCTATGGTAGCTACTTTCCCATCTTGGGTTAGCAAGCACATTCTGGGTGTCGAGCATTTCCAGTTTCAGCATTTCTTCAAGTATTGAATTCTGTAATCACTCCGTCATATGGTCGCCCCTCACTCCGCATTGGATTGGGTAGCACATACTTGACGTTGAGTTCCTTTCTGTATTTAGAGTAGAAGATCCTCTGACCATATGCTCGCCATCATCGGCGCC
>VDFB02203790.1:0-26601 GCA_007258455.2 Sequoia sempervirens | reverse complement strand
TTGGGGATACACTAAGTGGATCTCATGATTTGGCTGGTTTGGTTCAAAAGAGATGGTGCTAATCATACATAGGGTGGTGTCCTCGAATAACCTAGGTAGATTGGTCATGGTATCTTCGTCATCGCTACTAATATAGGGCTCAGTTATAAAATTATGTATTTCTCTACCTGTGACTATTGGTGAGTGTACTTGTACTAGTACTGGCTGAGGAGAAATATTAACCATTCTAACCAAAGGACCTCGGCCACATATGGTTATTCTCAGAGTGGTACATCCAAGACCAAGATTTGTTATGGGTTGCGTCTCTGGCATGATAGGTATTATGAGCCCATTGTCATTTTGTCCCAGTCTTTGATTTTTGTCGTAGCCCATTGCAAGCATCATTTGTAGGCCCTTGCTTCTTTCATCCATTGGTAAATTAGCTGTCGTTCTTTCATCTTGATACAACATGTGAGATGGATCTACTTCAATAACCTCATGGCCAAGATCTCCCCATCTTGTGAATTTGGGATAGTTTCTAGGATAGGTTTGTGATATGGAAGCTTGATTTTCTTGTGGACATCCCCATGATCTAGGAGATTGTGGTAACTCTCCTATCACAAAAATCATTGTTAGGAGTTTGTAGCTTGCTACACAACCATCCCTCCTCGGGATGATGAGCTTGACATCGGAGATGCAGGGGATGTATGTGTGTCTCTATTTAAGTGGACGCGAGGAGCATGGTTGATATATGGTGTGGATGGGCCCTCATCATTCTTTGGCACTTGGGGGATTTTGTAATACTTGGCTTCAAGATTTTTGCAATATGAAAATAGTTTGGGATATCCATGGATGGTAACCTCTTGTCCATTATGTGTAAATTTCACACATTGGTGGAAGGTTGATGCTAAGGCTTACTCATGTGGGATCCATGGGCGCCCCAGAGGATATTATATGGCAAGTCGAGGTCCAAGACCCGACAGTGGTTTCCATGAGCATTGGCCCTACTTGAATAGGGAGTTTGATTGTGCCCTGAGACACTCTTTCTTGGTCGTCATATGCTCTTATTGTGATGCCCTTACCTTTGTCAATGGAATCTTATGATATTTTCAACTGCTTGATGAGGCCGAGAGAACAGATGTTCAAACCTACACCTCCATCCACCAAGGCCCTTTTAATTTTTCTCTTGTTTACAATGGCTTCCAAGTGAAGTGCAAGGTTGTGAGATGGTTGGGCGGGGAAATCTTGGTTAGATAATGTAAGGAGATTAGGCGTTATGATATTTCTGACCATAGCTTGGAATTGCTCCACATCGAGATTTGCAGGGATAGTGGATGAGGCTAATGCTTCCTCGAGAATATTTTTATGCGCTAACAATATTTTTAACAACTCCATGATGGAGATGTGTGCTGGTGTTCTCTTGAGTTGGTCTAGGACATTGTAACCATTAGGCACAAATCTAGATGAAGGGACTCTATTTGGTTGGGATGATCCTGCAATGGTGACTTTGCCGCCTCTTGTGGTGACTCCACAATCTTCAGCATGGGCGCCCTTGATAGTGATGACCATGAAGTCTTCATTTAGGGAGGCCACGCCTATTTTGTACACATGATTTACACTACCCTTCCCTTTCTCATTTTTATTCCCTTTGTTGCCATGATTTGACATCAGATTCGTGTAGATTTTAAGATCCTGATTTCCGGTAGGTTGTTCCACGTTTATGATTTTCTTATCGATGAGATCTTGGATGATGTTTTTGAGTCTCATGCAATTGTTTGTGGTATGACCTTTGATTTTATGAAATTCGCAAAGTTGATTTTCATTATACCAAGGGGGTTTGACATCGGGTTCTTGGTAATTCTCGAATGTAGGAGGCTTGATGAGTTTTTCGTCAATCAACTTTTTCATTATGCCCTCCAGTGGTTCCCCCAAAATAGTGTATTTCCGTTTGGGATAACTTTTACGTTGGGGTGGTCCTCTTTGGTCATTGAGATTATTGATGGTTGGATTGTTGTTAGGTTGGTATGTTGCGTGATGAGTGTTTTGGCGTTGATTTTGGATTTGTGGTGTAGGTGTATTTTGGCATGGACCACTAATGACCACCTTGGCATCTATGACACCATCATTAGTAAAGTTCTTGTTCCTTTCCCATGTGCGAGGTTTATCGTAATTGGATGATGGGCGCTTGTTTTGTTGTTCGTGATATGATGTTGATTCTGCGGGTTGAGTCATAAGGGATCTTTCGATGTTGAGCACTTTGGAGATCAATTGCTCATGTGTGGTGACGCCCTAAACCTTGAGATGAAATGCTAGGCATATTTGCTGGCTATGATGGTACGTACTTGTTGTTCTTCCGCATGGTCCATCGGCTCCCCATTGGCCTCTTGATCGCCATCGCTGAAGGAATGAAGCAAAAGATTCATTCTTTCCTGTTTTAGAGCTTATAGTTCTTCGACTAACATCCATTGCAATGTTGCATGCATAATTTCAATGAATGCTAGCCCTCCCTAATTTTGAATGTTCTAATGCCCTCAAGGTAAGCTTTAGAGAACCATTCTATATCTGTGGCCCCGCCAAGCTCCTAGGAAATAGCCAGACGATGGGGTATCATTACATGCACTTCCATGCAATGAACTTGGGAATTCCCTTGATGATCTTCAGGGTTTCCATCCCCGATATTTACCGAATTTGGGGATTTCAAATCCTTTGTGTTTGCCTTATTCTAGGCTCCTAATGTCGGATAGGGACACAAGTTGTTTGGTGTTTTGGTTGTTCATCCTAATTGAAGGTCGAGCACTTGTTGCGAGAGTAACCTGAGTTGTGTCATCACATCACTTTGTGGATCAGGGGGTGGGATGAAAGTGTTTTGGGGTGTTTGAATCGTGGGTTGGATGAGTGGATTGGTTGGTGTGTTGTTCGATGGTATCTATATGTTCTGGCGAGCGAGGTAGGCTTCCACCTATTTTTGTGTATGAACAAAGGCTTGTTGTTGATCTTGTTGTTGTTGGCGCTTAAGATTTGTGTACGCTTGTTGTTGGCGCCTTTGTTGTTACCGCCAATTTTGCTTTCGCTTCGTTCTTTGGTATTGCTTTTTAGTGCCGCTTATTATGCTCCGTAATTGTGCTGCTTGTGCAAGAAGTTGTGCTTGTTCTTGTGCTTGTTGTGCTTGCACTTGAGCTTGTGCTTTGGCTTGCGCTTGTGCGGCTTGTTGCTGCAATAATAGTTGTGCTTGAGCGACCCTTTGTGCTTGCAATAGTTTGTGTGGTTTTTGGGCCAGTTTGTTGCCGTTGTTGTTGCTGCAACAAATGTTTGAGCCTGTTGCTCTGTAATGTGGCTTGCAGCTTGGGGTGCCTTGGAGTAGTTTGTCAGGCGGCTTTTGCCTTTGCACTTGCTGATATCCTCTTTGAAAAGTAGCCTGCAATGCCGCGTTGGATTGATTTGATGTGGTGGATGTTGGTGGTGGTGGTGGGGGTGGTGGTGGATTTGGAATAGTGGTAGGTGATGATGTTGTGTTGATGTTTTGAGTGTTGGATAATGGTATTGATGTGATGGTTGGTCCTTGAGAGACCATGCTTTGTGATGTTAGGGATGTGTTTGATGATGTTGCCATTGCTTGTGCATTTATTGTTTGTTGTTGCGATATCAACGATAAATTTTGAGTGTTTGGTGCAATGCTTTGATTGATGGTTGGGATATAGGTTTGATTGATACTTGGTAGGGGAGGAAGCCCTAAACCAAGGAGTGTTGTGGATGATAATGGCAATGGCGGAAGAGGTGGAAAGGTCAGGGGTGTGAGTTGTTGTGAAAATGTCGTGGTGTTGAATAGGCCCCCTGGTTCGAACATATCTCCCTCTTCTTGTGAATTTCTGAGAAGAGGTGTTTGTGGCATTGCGTGAAAAAATGATGATGATGGATCATGATGGAATGTGAGAGGAACATTCTTGTGTAATGGGTTTTGGGGTATATTTTGTTCCAATGTGGTGTTTGCATCCAAATTTTGATTATTAACAAGGGGATGTGATTGAAGAGCATTGAGAAATGTATTTCCCTTGTTGACATTGAGTTGGGTTGGAGCAAACGATGTTGTGATTTGTGGAATGTTTTGTGTGATGTTTTGGGATGGAGGTGTAGATGAAATGGGAATGGTGGATGAGATTGGAGGAAATGATGTCTCCACTATGGTACTCACGTCGAAATCCGAAGGTAACTTGGCCCCTTGTTTTGTTAGTTCAAGCATGAATAATGAAGGGTTAAGTCTCATCATGATGTTGATGATTTTATGATTCTTCAGCGATTTTGAAGTATCACTGCACATTCAAAGGCAAGATCCCTCTCCTGATTTTCTCTTGGCGGATTTTGTGATGATGAGAGGGTCAATCGATTGTTTGATTCAAATGGGATTCATTTCATGAGTGGTTTGGCTAAGATCATTTGAAGCGAGTGTTTCTTTGTGGGCTTCCATACTCTTCTTGTATTGAGATCTAGTTAGAACCATAAAACGAGGATCAATCTTCGAGAATATGGGAGACGAATCTCTTGATTCTTTGGATCAATCGTTATTTTATGCCCCAAAGTAGAAAGCTTTTAGGATGCCTTGAGGATCAAAGGTGATGATATGATGATGATGTTAGGTGTATGATACTTACTGTTTTGGCTTTTGATAAATCTTGAATGAGACACTAGGCTTTTAGGACTTTTGGATTTTGATTTTGTATTTTGGATTTTTGAGATTTAAGATTTTGTCCTTGATTTTGATTTGGATTTTGATTTGGATTTTTCTTGAGCAAAAAGACCCCAAGATGTTGGATGATGATCTAAGGGATAGCTTTGTTCAAAGGATGATGATTTTAATATGTGTGAGGAGAAGGATGCATCTACCCACACCTATTCAAACAAGATGATTGTTTCACTAAGCATATGAAGAAGGATTCATCTACATACACTAAGCTTGACAAGATGATTTTGATAACTTTGACTAAGTATATGCAAAAGGATGCATCTACACATACCTAGCCAAAGGTGTTTTTTCTAATGTTTTCAAGGATTTTGTCTCAATGATATTGATGATTTTGATTTTGTGACAAAGCCTAGTATTAAGGATGATTCTCAAGATTTTCCAAAGGTGATGATGAGATGGATTTGTTTTGATGTTTTGGAGGATGGATGAAAAAGATTTTTTGATATGTTTTGATCCTATGATGAACCTAAAAAGGTACACTTTGTTTTCCTAGACCTAGGTATTGAAGAGCATGCAAATGCTTCCTAATGACCTTTGTAACCAAGAAATGATTTCATTTGAACATTCATTTTCAGATTTCCCACCAATGATTTGTTTTTTCTTTTGGGATGGTGGGTCTTCAACACATATGAAAGTTCATTTTGCTTAGCTTTGCTTAATGTCTTTATTTTACCAAAAACACTTTCTTCAATCAGGTTTTCAAACTAAAATGTCCAATGTCTTAATTTCTTCGAACCCCACAAGATATGTTATGTGGAAATTCAATGAACTTAAGGAAAGGGTTTCCTATTGTTTACTTAAGAAGACAAATTGAGATATAATCCAATGTTTAGAAACTTCTAAGGATGTGAATCCCAAGGGCAAGCAATAACATATAGATTGATTCAATTGTATTTGTCCTCAAAAGGGTTTGAAATTTGGATAATGTTAAGTGTTTGTTTTTAGATGTTTCTGGCGTAGCAAATGCATTTTGTAACCTAAGAATAAAGTACAATCCTATGGATGTAAGACAATATTTGTTGGATTCCCACTTGGACAAGTCCAAATTTTATGCTTATTCTAGCTTAATGGTTAGATGCTTGACCCCACTAGCTCTCCATGACACTCACTTATAATGGGCAGCCAAGCATCAACACCCATGAAACTCCCATGGCATGTTTTCCATTTCTACTAGAAGACCGTAAAAGTGTGGAGTGGCTTGAGAACGACCGTTCTTGCACCAACAAATAGATAAAAGGATTTTGGAAAATTCTAGCACAAGGGTTTTAGTAAGGACTTTCTATTCGTGGAGATTGACCCATATGGAAAGAGTCCCCTTTTAGATCCATCTTGTCAGAATCAACCACGTGATATTGGCATTTCTTCCAATATCCACATTTATATCCCAGTTGGAAATAATCTTGGCTTTAGAGTGTTACCGGTTGAGTCGTTCCCTTGGGTGAGTACTTTTTCCCCAAGGCAGGCCCTCTAGGATAAACAAAAGCGAATGAAGAACACTATTCATAACTCAATCAATCCTTGTTGGTAACAAAGAGAGAGAATATACGCAACAATGCCCCCACTCACACTCGCACAATATGTTGTTCAATTTTAAGCCCAAATCGAAGTGTGGAGGTGATTGCTTTGTCTTAACCCAAAGTCATGAAAAAGGCCTTTTGATTCTCAAGATCGCTATAAAGCGCGAGAGAAGCGCATACGTCCTTTTCCAATGGCTTTAGTCTAAGTAAGCCTTCACAAACAAATAGAGCTACACTTGTTCTTTTTAGATCCACAAAGCAATATGTGAGTTCATTTTAGAGCACCAAATCACAAGTGAAAGACATTTGTTCAATTTGTTAATCCAAGAAACAAAATCTAGTAAGTTGTTGATCCTATTGTTCGTTTTAACCTTTGTAAGAAGAAATTGAAAGGTTCTTTTTAAGCCCAAATGAAAACTAGTGTTCTAAGAATGAAAATATAACAAATTTTTAAAGAAGTGTTAAACAAACACTTAGGTGTTTAAAAACACTTTGATTTGACGAAATGTCATCATCATGCTCCTTCCTTCCTTTGTCTTCGATTTCCAACCTACAAGTGATAAAAACCAGTCAGATTCTGCAAAAAACACAGAAGTTAAAAAACCAGAAAACAAAAGGTAAATAAATCATAAATCAAAAGCATGTGCTAAAAAATTAAATTCTCCCTTTTACCGCCTCCCAGCGATCAACTCGTGAAGGCCAATTTGTTCTCCCGCTGGTGCTCTCTCACGCTTACTAGGTCAAGCAGACCTCAGGTCGATCAGAGCCCACTATAAGCCGCACTTTTCTCCCAGCCGTAGTTTATGCCTGGTCGCTTATTTCTCAAAATTTCAAAACCCGCAAGTCAACGAGTCTAATGGGTTAAGAAAATTTAATTTTTGCTGGATTGAGTCCAATCCAAGGCAGCTTTGTGTTTCTGCTGTGCCATATAGCAAAGCGGTATTACCAAGGGTGCTAAATAGTAATGTCAGACGAGCCTCGTGGTGCCAAACAACATTAATCGGGACGAGTCTGCAAGATTGAATTTCCGTAGGTGAAGAAAAATGTGGAAATTTCAAGAAAAAAGTTAGAATTAATGATATCTAGCCCTCCTTCTAGCACCAAATGTGTGAACCCCAACCTAGGTACCTACAAAACAACAAGAATAAACACCTCAAGTTAGATATTGTAAGTCTAAAAAAGGATTCCCTATGAAATCCATTTACAAATTAAAAAGAGGAAAGAAAACAATGAAAAACACAATGTAAATGACAAAGCTAGATTGAATCCTAATTTAAATGTGCAAACTCATGATCCCATGGGGGAATTGGTGCCAATTTGATGTGAAAATTACCTCTTCCCAATTCCTAAGATGCAAGCTTCAATGTTGGAAGATGATATTGATCCAATTTGACAAAGATGAGAACTCCAAGCCAAAAATCTGCAAAACCTAGCTATGACTCCAATGATAATGAAATGGATTTCAAAAAAGATATTTGAGCATGGTAACTTTGCTTGGATTCTGGATGATGAAATGAGGATATGAGCATTTTATTTATAGGATTTCAAGATGGATGAATGCCCAAATTTGAGCAATGTGGGACTAACATTCATCCAATGATATGGTACCACTTGTCAAGCTATGAATGGATGATGGATGTGTAAGATTTGGGGTTTGTGCCAATAAATGCCAATATTTGAAATTAAAATTTGTTGAAATGACATGAAAGAGGGAAGGGAAAATTCAATAAATGCCACTTGGCTCAAGGCAAAGGACATGTAAGATGAATTTATTGCCTTGTTGGATGTACATGTTGACTTGGAATTTTTGAATTCAAATTGAGAGAATATTCCAAAAGATGCCTTGTGAGGAAAATAAAGATTTAATAAATGAATTAAATCTATTTTCATGTGCAACTCATTATCTAGAGGATGTGACATGAGATGAGGTTAAATTAATCAAGGGTTAATTAATTTAACAGAGATTTGATGATGTGACCTATTTGACTTAGATTTATGGGTTTATTTAAATCAAATAAGAGGGGAATATGATAAGAGGCTAACTAAAATAAGATTTGATTTATTTAATTTAATGGACGAACTTTAGAGATTTAATCAAATAAATTGATTATTTTATTAAATAGGGATAATTAGATCAAATGATTGATTTAATTAACAGAGGGAATTGAATTAATCAGATAAAATGGTTTATTCAATTAAGGGATGAACATTGATGAATTTAATCAGATAGGAGGATTTGATTAAATGGTTAGACCGAGGGATGATTCAGGAAGAAACGATGTTAGTAATTCAGGATCAGATGCACGATGTCAATCAGTATATTTCATGTGTCTACAGTAGGACCATAGAGATCTATATGAATTAAGTCCAATTGTCCATTAGTAGATTGTTCCTTTGATCTATAATATGACTTCTTGCTTTCTTTCCAAACTAACAATTCTTGCAAATAACATTGACAGAATTTGTAATTCTTGATAAATCTCTCACAACCTGAATTGTACTAATCCTTTCCAATTTATCAAAATTCATGTGACAAATTATCCTATGCCATAACTAAATCTCATTAATCTGAGTCATAAAGCATTATTCATTAGTACCCTTAAGTTGATAGATATTTCCTTCAAATTTATTTCCTATAGCAAACAAGATTCTAGATCCTTTCCGGATTTCCCATCTCTCATCCTTAAACACAAGATCATATCCCTTATTACACATATGTCCAACACTCAAAAGATTATTCCTTAAACCCTCAACATAGTAGACATCATCAGTATTATGCTTGCCATCAAAACTTACTAAACGTATCCCACAAATTTTAGCACCAGTATCATCTCCAAACATAACCAAGCCTCCATATTTTTCAAGTTTAACAAACTTACTTTTATTACCAATCATGTGATGTGAACAACCACTGTCAACAACACAATAGTTCTTTTCTTTTTTAGCATGTAGGGAAGAGATAACAGTACCTTTATTTTTCTCCTTCTCTAGAGGGATTTCCTTTATCCATTTTTTTCAAAATTGGTAGAAATAGGTTCATCCTTTATAGCCAAGAACAAGCATTCATTATCATCAGGATCTTCATAATCAGAATCTTCATTAGATATACTAGCATTCTCATTCACATAATATTCCTTTTTGATCTTATTTTCTTTCTCATATCTTTGTTTATTCCTCTTAGCTCTTTCCAGACACTTTGCAGCATAATGACCTATTTCTCCACAACTAAAGCATTTAAAGGGTAGCTTACCTTCATACTTACTGAAGCCTTTCCTCAACCTTCTCACAAAGTTAGCTTCTATTTCATCAAAATTTTCTTCATCCGGATCTTCAACTTTTATAGCCTTAAAAGCAATTTTTAATTTGCACCCATTCCTCAGATCCAACTTCCTCATCTCATAAGATGCCATAAATCTCAACAGATCTTTAGTGTAGGTCTTATAATCTATACTCTATTCAATAGAACACACCTTCTCATTGTAAGTATCAGGGAGAGTTCTAAGAATCTTCTTTACAATCATGGTTTCATCTATAGTAGCACCAAGTCCTCGTATTCCAATCACTATCTCATCCAATCTCTCTACATAAGCTTTAACATTCTCATCTTTAGACATGTGTAGAAGCTCAAACTATGTCTCCAAATTCTATAATTTTTCCTTTTTAACTCTTTCATCACCTTCATGCGCCTTTTCCAAAGTGTCCTAGGCGTCCTTAGCAGTCTTCAAATTTTGAACCTTAATCAACTCGGAATGTACTAGAATGTTCTTCAAAATGTACTTTGCCTTATTGTTCGCTTCATGTTCTTTGATCTCATTAGCCATACTCAAACCATTAACAAGAGGAGTGTAAGGATTCTTGTAAGTTTTCTCCACATCATATCCACAATACTCTATATATTCTTCCATCAATATTTTCTAGATAGCATAATTAGTTCTATCAAACCTCAAATAATCATAAGTCATTTTGCTAGCCATCCCAGACCTTCCTCAAGTAGTTAAGCTATTCACCAAGGAACCAAGCTTTGTTACCAATTGTTGAACAAGAAAACTGAGAAGGGGTGAATCAATTGTCATAGATTTAAACCTTAATTCATTCACTGGAACTAATCCTTAACATTGCTTAAATAATTAAACATTAAATACTAGTGAAGAAACTGAAAACCATCACATAAACACAACAACACCAAATTTACCTGGAAAATCCAATAAGGGAAAAACCATAGTGAGGATTAACTCACACTATAGAGAATATCAAAATCGATTACAAGAGGCTCACTGCCTGAGAAACAATGCTTATTGCCAAGACAAGGACTCACTATCTGAATCAAGACTCATTGTCCAATAGGGCTAACAACTTAGAGGGCTCACTAACATAGAGATACAAAGAAGATAGAAGATATACATTATAGAGAGAAGACAATCTCAATGCAATGAAGAAACCCACCACAATTTGCTCAACCTCTTGCAAACATGCATGAATGATAGAGTACACCTTCTTCTCTCTACATCTGAAAACTCAGCATTTAGGCTTCGCACTGATCTGCCACACTCGCATCACATACACTCACTGATTTGCATCAACCTCACATCTATTTGCTCTATTTCTTCTCTTATCTCTCTTTCCTCTTTCTATGCTTATTTCACTACTAGTACTCATCCTATATTTATACCATCTTCAACTTTGAAACATATCCAAAGCTGGCCATCCAAATTCAAATTCAAATTAGGTTAGCACCAAACATCCTAGGGTGGAATTAGAATGAGGGAGACCCATACACACGCTTCATCAACTCCCAAGCTAGTGTTCAACACAAGGTTAGCCAAACCAGTGTAAAATACATAGAACAATTAAGCATGAACCTTCCAGATACAAAAATTATCTTCAATACAATCAAAATAACTCGACTCTAGAACTGCAAGTCATAAGACTTTAACAAAGATAAATTCATACCAATAACATTTCTCCTGGACCTCAACTAGAAACATAGAAAACCATAGTTCACAATTGGTGAACATAACTCGCACTGTACAATAAATCAATAGCCAAAAATCTAGATATAGAAACTTCCAGCAACCATGATCAACATATATGAACCTCACAAACATAGGAGCAAATCCTAGAGAAAAACCTGAAGCAACCACTGGTCACTTCCAACATATATCTTCATTACAATTTTCTCAATATCCTTGACATATACAGCCAATAACCTGTATCCATGACACTAATGACAACAACAATCAGTTGATAACCAGTCGACTAGTTGAAAACAATGACAACACCTTCATTCTTTCCATTCTTGCAACATACTTAACCTAATTCATTTTTATCTTTTATCTGTACTAAATAAATTTTCAAGTCCCATTTCTAGTCAAATCTAAGTCAATACACATTAGGTTTGTACTTGTTGTTGGATCTCAGTTGTGTTCATATGGTTTGTCCTTGATGACAAAATCCCTTTCTGTTGATTCTACTTGTTGACAGTTTTAGATTGGTTTCTTATGCTTTATCTTGATACAGTTGTGTCTATATGGTTTACATGTCTTGGCATTTAGTGGATAGTTTACATTCATAATTTTAATATCTTATGGTACTATTCAGTTTGAGCTTCGTGCAGTCTCAGGTTATCTTTTTGTACATTGTTTCGATGACAGAAAAGAACATATCAACTTGAGAATGGAAGGGTCTCCCCGATCCATATTGTTTTTCTGCTTGTATAAGTCTGTTTTACCTATTGGAAAGACTTATTTGATGTCACAGCGATCGGGATCTATCTCCAGGTAGCTTTCGGCAAGACTTCTTTTCTGTTTCGGTGACACAAAGGGATCATATCGGCATAAGATATACCATCGGTATGTGGTCATAGCAAAATTGGTATGTCACACCAATCGGAGATTAAATGGAAACACATCAGCAAGAGTTTAAGGCTTCAGTGAAGGGTCATAGTGAAATTGTTATGTCTCACCAACCATATGCATATAGACGTCTATCGGCGAGACATTCACGTGGTTTCGCAGACCGAGGATGAGCTTATTGGCAGGAGTTTTGTTATCGAGGTATTGTCTCATCGAACTTGAAATGTCACCCTGACTAGTGCATATGGAGGTTCATCAGCAGTGTTGGGTGGTATCGGAATAGGTCTCAGCGAAGTGGTTTTGTCTCGTCGACATCACATCTGGGGTTTCGCTTTGGCCAAACATAATGTATTCGGTATATTGTCTCATCAAAGATTTTTTGTCTCACCAACTAATGCACTAAATGTCTTATCGGCATAAGGTTACTACTTCGATGAAATGTTATAATGACTCCATAGTGTCTTACCGACTTGTGCTCAAATGTTCGCTTCGGCCAGACATGCTGCTTTCGGTGTGAGGTCATAACAAATCCACATTGTCACACCGACCGGTGGTGGATGGATGCGTATTGGTAAGTGTCAGGGTCTTTGGTGTGAGGTCTCGGCGAGTGACCTCCGGTCTCGTCGATGGAACTCAAAAGGTCTTTGTCAGCATAGGATCTGACTTGTCTCGGCGAATAGGTGTGAATTCGGGGTGTTTTGGTATGACTGAAATGATCTACAAGATGTCTCCCTGATGGTTTGAAGTCTCAGTGACATGTATAATACAAATGGTCTCTGTCGGTATGAGAATTGAATTCTCTTGGTGATCTAAGGTGTTCGGGTTGTTTCCAAGATGTGTTGTTGTTTACCAGCTCACTGCTGGGATTATTACTATTCTCACTCATTATGAATGATTACATTCAACTCATGAATGCATTAATCAGAGTAATATTGAGATCAAATCTGAGCTATGTTTTGGAAAATGCACGATATCTCACTCAAATCATATTTTAATAAGTTATCTAATAGACTGAGTTGATGTTGTCATATCTTTGTGCTTTCAAAAGTGATTACTCTACTCTATTGTTGAAAGAAAAGGAAATCAGAATGAAAAATCTTGGTCAAAGTTGAAATTTTTTTGACACAGATTCACCCCCCCTCTCAGTGTCTTTCCATAACTCCAACAATTGGTATCAGAGCGTAGGGTCCTCTATTAGGTCTAAACCACCTAGGATTGTTCCTAGTTTCTTGGAGTACTTTGGTTAATATGGGAAAGAATAGAAGGAATAAGGGAAAAAGATGTTCTCAGCAAAATGCTAGTCATCATGTTCAACCTGAATCTAGTATAAGGAATAACGAGGAAGAGTTCATAAACAGTAGCTCTAAAATGGTAGAGTATCCTAGATCTGGAACTCCTCAGTTTGAAGAAACAAACTTTATTATATGGAAACATAGGATGGAAACATACTTACTTTCTTTAGGATCTGAAGTGTGGACAGCAGTTGAAAAGGGTTGTACTACATTTGCAACATCTCCTTCCACTCTTGAGGAGAAGAAAGCACTTGAATCCAATACTAGAGCTATAAATGCTATTTTTAATAACTTGCCAAATAAACTCATTACAAAAGTCATTCATTACAGCAGTGCTAAGGAAGTTTGGGACAAGTTGACTGAAATGAATCAGAATAGTGAGTTACAAGAAGAGATATCTTTGGATACTGAAATAAGTTGTGAAACATCTAAGAGTGAAGAAGGTGTAAACCTTCATAGTTTTGAAAAGAAGTCCAAGGAGATCATTAATGAATATTTAAATGATCAAGAAACTTGTGTAAAAGTAGATCAATCTTTGGATGAAGTTAACTCTGAACAGGAATATGATGAACCAGAAAGTGAGGTTGATTTGGAAGGTGAACTCCTATGTGCCTTAGATACTATTAAGCAGCTTAGAAAAGAAAACCAGTTTTTAACAAGACAGCTTCAGCAAAAAAAGAGTCTGGAAGTCAAGTTAAAAGACAAGGATGAGTTGTGTAATAAACTAGAAAATGAGATTGACTCTTTAAAGAAATATTCAGATAATGGTTCCTTGTTAAAATAACTAACTCTTAAGGATGATATGATTATAAGTCAGAAAATTGAAATTGAAGAATATAAGAGGATTGCAGATGTTGTGAGTTCTGATTTGGAGATTAAAAAGATTGTTTGTCTAAAACTTGAAGAAGTAGTTGCTTTAAGAAAAGAGCTTGAAAGTATCAATGCTCAATCTGGTAAAATTCAGAAATTTGATCATAGTACTAATATATTGAATGAGATGTTGAGCAGGCAAAAAGCATTCTAAAGATCCTATAGGAGTGGGATATGAGGTTGTACAAAGCTCTGCAGACAAATCTAAACATGAAACAGTGTTTACTACTTCAGATGGAAAGAATTTTATAGCCAAGCAAACACCAAGAATGAAGGTTGATCTTGGTTATAGTATTGCTGCATCAAAGGATAACATTGACACTAGAAGACAATCTAAAGGTATTCATAGAGAAAGGAAAAATGTCTTAAGATCTTCACATCCTTGGCATGATCATTCATTCAGGTATAATCATTCTTTCCAAGGATATTGTTATATTTGTAATGACTGTGGTCATAAGGCAATTGATTGCTTAAGATGGTCAAATAAGAATCATTCTAATGTCCCTAGAAATGAGGATGTGGTGTGTTACAACTGTAACAATTTTGGTCACTTGAGAAGAGACTGTAGAATAAATACAAGTGATAATAATGTAGGGAACAATGCTGGAAATGTCTGTAGGAAGTCTTCTATTTCTCAGAACAATCAAAAGTCATTTGTTTCAGATGTAGTAACATTGGACATAAAGTACAACAATGCAGATTCAATAGAAAGACAGGTACTTTAAGCAAACAAGTGAAAAAGTATTCATTGGAATGGAGAAGAAAGAGCAATCAAGATGACAAGAAGAGCAATAAAGATGCCTCTAAGAAAACTCCTTGTGCACTCCTTGCACAAGTGTTTCCTTCCAGGCCTTGAGAAGATGCAAAGACTCAGGGGCAGTCTATTATGGTAATATATTTTACCCCTATGGAGTCTAGAATGAGGTATGACATCTTGCATTTTCTTTTTGTGGTATAAGATGTTAAGGAATTTTTTTATTTGGTCTAGTGGTTGACAGTTTTTCAGAAGTTTCTGAAATGATAGTGCACTTTGTTCTTAAATGAACTTTTTGGATGCTTGGGTTCTGGAAATCATGGTATGTCCTTATGACATCTTTGAGCGGTGTGGAGACATATAGATGAGTTCCTCAATATATTAAAATTAAGAAATCCTTTGTTTTGAAGTGATGTCGATGTATTTATCTTTGGAGAATAGTGATTGAAAAACATGCTTGATGTTATGAGTTATTTTTGGGATGATATTATTCGGTGTTGTGTGAGGGCTAAGATTAATTATCTCTAGTATTTTTCATTTTTCTTGGTGTGGTAATAGAAGTTCTCATATGGACTGAGGATGGGTATACAAGAACAAATTGATGATGAATTATGCAGTATACATGCCTTCAAGTTATATTTTGTGTATGAAAAGAGAAAATGATGTGTGTCGTTTGAAGAAGAATAACAAGTATCATTGGTCTTTGTTGTGTATTGTCATGGACAGTGACTGAGGATACTTGTGCTGAGAAGAGGTTGGTTGTTTGTGCTCAAATTATGGTATTGCTAGATTGTAGTTAATAAAATTGAATATGGAGTAGGTGATCTTGAATGTGCCTTGATCGAACATGACAAAGAAGGTGGTATGTAACAGGTCTTAAATCTTTAGGTATCAATTTGGTTTGTTACATTATAATATTTTTGGTACCGTTGCTTTAGCATTGATGATAAGGATCGAGATTCTTGAAAAGGACATATTGTTACTTTTGCTATGATATCAGCATGTTACAATCTTACTACATTCTTGCAAATATGTCTGCTGCACTATTGCTCTATTTGCAGCCAGTTCTTATGGTATTTGGTTGGCTTCTCAGTTGTGTTTCCTGGCATTGCACATTCTTCTCTTCTATCCTTTGTCATTGAGGCAAGAAGGGGAAGATTCATTTGTGTTTTTCCATCAAGGACAAAGGGGGAGTTTGTTGGATCTCAGTTGTGTTCATATGGTTTGTCCTTGATGAAAAAATCCCTTTCTGTTGATTCTACTTGTTGACAGTTTCAGATTGGTTTCTCATGCTTTATCTTGATACAGTTGTGTCTATATGGTTTACATGTCTTGGCATTCAATGGATAGTTTATATTCATAATTTTAATATCTTATGGTACTGTTCAGTTTGAGCTTCGTGCAGTCTCAGGTTATCTTTTTGTACATTGTTTCGGTGAGAGAAAAAGAAAATATCGGCATGAGAATGGTAGGGTCTCCCCGATCCATATTGTTTTTCTGCTCGTATAAGTCTATTTTGCCTATCGGCAAGACTTATTTGATGTCACAGTGATCAGGATCTATCTCCAAGAAGCTTTCGACAAGACTTCTCTTCTGTTTCGGTGACACAAAGGGATCATATCAGAATAAATTATACTGTTGGTATGTGGTCACAATGAAATTGGTATGTCACACCGATCGGAGATTAAATGGAAACACATCGGCAAGAGTTTAAGGCTTCGGTGAAGGGTCACAACAAAATTGTTATGTCTCACCGACCATATGCATGTGGATGTCTATTGGCGAGACGTTCACGTGGTTTTGGCGACCGAGGATGAGCTTATCGGCAGGAGTTTTGTTATCGGGGTATTGTCTCATGGAACTTGAAATGTCACCCGGACTAGTGCATATGGAGGTTCATCAGCAGTGCTGGGTAGCATCGAAATAGGTCTCGGCAAAGTGGTTTTGTCTCATCGACATCAAATCTGGGGTTTCGCTTCGGCCAAACATAATGTATTTGGTATATTGTCTCACCGAAGATTTTTTGTCTCACTGACCGATGCACTGAATGTCTTATCGACATAAGGTTATTACTTTGGTGAAATGTTATAACGATTTCGTAGTGTCTTACTGACTTGTGCTCAAATGTTCGCTTTGGCCAGACATGCTGCTTTCGATGTGAGGTCATAACGAATCCACATTGTCACACCGACCAGTGGTGGATGGATGCGTATCGGTAAGTGTCAGGGTCTTCAGCGTGAGGTCTTGGCGAGTGACCTTTGGTCTCGCCGATGGAACTCAAAAGGTCTTTGTCGGCATAGGATCTGACTTGTCTCGACAAACAGGTGTGAATTCGGGGTGTTTCGGTATGACTGAAACGATCTACAAGATGTCTCCCCGATGGTTTGAAGTCTCAGCGACATGTATAATACAAATGGTCTTTGTCGGTATGAGAATTGAATTCTCTTGGCAATCTAAGATGTTCGGGTTGTTTCGGTATGACAATATAATCTACGGGAGGTCTCCCCAATGTCGACATGTTATTACGATCTGCTTGGGATAGATGGTCTCATCGGCAAGAAAAACCATGTGTCACGATGACCAATGTGTATCATGTGGACTTTCGGTGAAACATGGGGCAATCTACATAATGTCTCCCCAACAGCAGAATGTTACAGCGACAAACGAGGGATGACTGACAGTGATAAAATTGCTTTCGGCATAGGTATTGAATTGTCACAGTGACATGTTTGATCACGGGGGCTCTCGAAAAAACAAATACTTGTCTACAAGATGTCTCTTTGATATCAAAAGGCTATACCGATAGTGAATGAAACAAAAGGGCATGTCTCTATGAGAAAGACTCTTGTGTCTCAGCGACTGAATCAAATATAACAGAAATGTGATCTCAGGGAAACATAAAGATCTTCGATATGGTTTCTCCCTGATGGCAGAAGGTCATGGCGACGCACAGGGACCAAAGGAATGATCAACGTTATAATTTCCTTTGGCATACTTGTCTAGATGTCTCAGCGAACGTTTAACAAACTCTGTCTTTGTGGCCGATATGGATTTTTCTAAGTATAGTTACATGCCGACATCATTTTTTGGCATCGAATCTCAAAACGGTTACATAGCAGTATATTCTCTAAGGATTTAGAGGTTATGTTTTTCTTAGTGGGTTGTCGTGGTTTTGATGAAAATCTTTTAGTTACAATTTGAAATCTCCTGATTCAACACATAAATTAAAGCTCTCTGGATAGGCGTTACTCTAATTTTTACCATCATCTACAGACTGTCATTATTCAGCTTCATATTCTAAAATTAGCAAGAGTGTTTCAGAATCTTGTGAAAAATGATTTTTGCAGATTTCTTCATGACTGACATACTTGAAATGTATATAAAAACCAGTATTGAAAACAGTGGAGGTGCTGCTGGCCAGTAATTCTGAGAGAGTTATTTTGGCCGTATCAAGAGATGTATATTGGAAAACTCTGTAATACAAGACTTGGATTCTTAGGGTATTAAGGAGATAAGAGTGTTGAGTTTCTTGAGCTTACTTGAAAATAGAGTGATCCTCTAATATTATTATTGTAATTCTGAAATCTGAGTAATGGGTTGGTGCTCCTTGAGATTGGTGTCTCTAAATGAGGGGTTGGTGCTCCTTGAGTTGGTGCTCAAAAATTAGCCTATAAGGCATTGTTAATAGTTCTTTTTGAAGATTAAGCAGGTAAGGTAGTTTAGGAGTGGTTTTTCTACCCTAGGAGGTTTTCCACTTGGCAAATCTTTTGTCTCTTTGTTCTTCTATGTGCTCACTACTTTTCTGTGTTGTTGTTGTTTTAGTTCACTGTTGGGATTATTACTGTTCTCAATTATGTTTATGAATGATTACATTCAACTCATGAATGCATTAATTAGAGTAATATTGAGATCAAATCTGAGCTATGTTTTGGCAAATGCAAGATATCTCACTCAAATCATATTTTAATAAGTTGTCTAATAGACTGATTTAATGTTGTCATATCTTTGTGCTTTCAAAAGTGATTACTCTACTCTATTGTTGAAAGAAAAGGAAATAAGAATGAAAAATATTGGTCGAAGTTGAAAAAGTTTTGACACAGATTCACCCCCCCTCTCAGTGTTTGTCCATAACTCCAACACTTGTGTCTTCTCAAAAAAAAATTGTTGTGTGTTTTCCTTTCTTGAGTATGTATTTCCTTCTAATGCCAGTCTCCCTTTCTACCTATCAAAGTTTCAATTTTTTTTTTATCATACCATGCTTTCTATCTATTGCATGTCTCACCATTGTAAATTTTGAACTTATCCATCCTACCATGCCCATTCTCAACCCTTGAAACCTTGTCCTATGAGTTTAGTCTTGTGTGCGATCAACCTTGATCCTTGATATTCCTTGTTATATTTTTATTCCCATGTAAACTCCCCAATACATGTCATTTTGGTCTCAATAGTCTATTTATGTGTCCTCACTTTCAAAATACTATTCTTTGTGGCCAACCTATTCTATTTTTGGAGGATATAAAATTATTATTAATGGTTGAGCACAAAAACACAATTGCAAGTTCACATGATGAATAATATTTTTTTATTAAAATCATGATGTTATACATTGAACATTACATTTGGCTTTATAAAGCCTAAATCATTTTCCTACAAACTAACTAATAGGACAACTTCCCAAAAAAATATTATTCATTGTATCCATTAACAATAAAACTGACATTATTTATTTATTATTATTAAACTCTATACTATACAAAAAGTATATAATAAATCAAAATCCTCCCCTTTACATTAATTCAAACAAAGGACTAAATGCTCAAGAGTTTAACATATCAACCCTTCTAGAAAATTTTATGGAATATCTCCACCAATTCTCTTCGCTCACCCATGAAACACCAAACTGACTCTATCAATCGATCTCCCGATTGTCAAACCTATAAAACCTCTATACAACATGAGAGAACATAAAATATTGCCATCATCCATGAACAATGAGAGAAAAAATACTCTAAAATTCCACCTCCCTTCTTTTTGTGTCAAGATCCCTCATCTAGTTTTACATATGAGAGAAAAATTTCTCCAAGAGTTCACTTTCCTCTTAAAGTTTCAATATGACTCCTTCAATATTGTGGGAACCAATCATTCCTCTATGTAAAAGAAAAGCTAAACCATGGTGAATTCACTAACTACACCCACAAGTTATTTCATTAAATTGAAAGCCCTCTTGCTCCATGAAGGGGACACAAATGTTAAATGGTGCTCCTCATACAATGTATTATCTCTGAGTGAGAAGCTAGCTCAAGATGATAAAAATCCTCCATCTTTTGATGCCTCCAACCTCCAATTAAGTTATGCTTAGTTTTTAATCCTGATAAATCTATCACCTTTTACCTTCTCCATTATCTTCAATATATGCTTCATAACCCCTTTTAAGTTCTATCTTTTCATATATTGTGTGATTTTTAGCATCAAATAGGATGTAATCAAGTACATCGTGTGCCACAAAGTAGTCAAAACTTATAGGTTCCATTTCTTTAAGAATTTCACACAAAGAAAGATAGAATCCATAGGAAGACATCGGGTGATGATTTCTACCAAAAATGTACTTTTACAACAAAGTGCTCTAAAATATAATATCTTTGTTGAATGAAAATACTTGATATTAACATTTATCCTAGTGGGCACTAAGTGGGTAAGTGCAAGCTAATTGGTCCACTTTTAGTGGAAGTTTCAGGCTTGAAAAAATATCAACAAGAATGGGTACCTGTTCCATAAAAAATAAGTATCTGTTTAGGGTGAAGCCCTCAAACCTAAAATCCTACCCATTTTTATTTTTAAAATGGGTACCCATTTTAGAATAGGTGCTCATTTCATTTAATATTGGGTAGGTTTGTTTCCATTTACATCATATTTCCACTCTTTTTTAGAATGAATACGCGTTTTAGAGTGGGTACACATTTTATAAAATTTGAAATTTGAAACCCATGGTTTTTCTTTTGTTTAAGGCTTGGAAACCCAACCCTAAGCCTTGGATTTCAAGTACAATGTCATGAAAACAAGAAAAAACCAAATTTAGTAATGTGTCTAGTGACTTGTTTTAGGAACGTGAAGGACACTACCCTCACCATTCATATCTTTTAGCAAGAGAAGGAAGGGCCAGGGAAAACGGGTGGCTAAGGAAGGGCATGATGATGATCACAAGCAAAAGAAAGGATAGGTAGCGGATAGCTCATCTCTAGATGTTGTGGTTCATACTCAAGCTATGTAGAAAGGTCCTCTATCTTTTGAGGAGAAGCTCCACTTCCTGGTTCAAGAGTGGAAGGAAATCAATGGTCTCAAGTTGTTGGGAGACCTGTAGGTGTTTTGTGGTCCTATGTTGGTCTTTTTTGTGTTGTCTTTGTCTCTTTTTTCTGGTCGGACCATTTAAGTTTGAGTTTATGCTTTAGTTTGCTAGGCGTTTCACTTCTCGTGAGCCCCTCATTTTCCTTAATGGTTGTTTTGTAATGGGTATTGGCCCTTCAGTCTTAATCTAATAAAAACGACTTGCTTTAGGATTGTTTTGACAAAATTAAAACCCATTATAGATGATGATATCTAGTTTTCAACTATGTATTTTTTATGATTGAACTTGTTAATTATTTATTAATTAATTTTTGAGGAAACTAGTCCATAAACTTGAAATGTCAGGTATTCATAATAATTTAATAACTTTTAATTTTTTAAGTATTTTAAGAAAAAATATATTTCATTAATCTATGTATCATTATTTACATAATAAAAAATAATTTTATGATTAGTTTAGCTCAAATTATGTTTGTTGTACAGAAGTGGTTTGCAAAAATAGTAATTAAGGCCAATAAAAAATTAATTAAAACAACATATTTGAAAAAAAATACCCTCATCAAACCTCACTATGATGCACATATTTCCCCAAAAGTAATTAGAAAAATACTTTTATTTAGGTCAAGTTATTCTTGTCATATGAATGCATGTTATTGCCCTAAAAATAAGTTTTTTTTGTGTTTAAGTAGGGTAAGTGCATAAAGATGGGGGACCAAAGAGTGTTCATGCCACATTTTGGTCCCATAAAAGACATAATGTGCTCATGTTTCCAAGAAGAAAAAGTACTCTCTCTCTCTCTCTCTCATCCCCCCCCCATCTCTCTCCACCTCAGACTATATGTACATAAAACAAATATTTAAGTATAAGTGAAATTTATATATATTTGAAATAAATATTTAAGTATAAGTGATATTTATACATTTGAAATAAATATTTAAGTATAAGTAACATTTATTTTCTTATACTTTAAGTTATATTTCATTTATATAGTTTCAAGATGTTTGAGAATGGTTTCAAATCTCTAGGATTTATAATGATAATTATAGGTTTTGGAAGATCTTATAAGTTTTGAAACTTAGTCAAATTTTAGTAATCAGTAACCTCCTATCATCTTGATATCTCTTTGTATCTCACTCTATCTCTCTCTCTTCTTCCCTATTTATTCTCTATCTCCCATCTCCCTCTCTCTACGTACATCTTCTTCCCTCCCTCCCTACCTCTCCCACTCTCTACCTACATCTCCCTCCCTCCATCTCAGTGTATCTCTCTAGAGAGAGAGGTGAGATAGATATAAGTAGAGAGGGAAGGTCAAGGGAGGGAGAGAGAGGTAGGTAGAGAGGGAGGGAGAGATAGTGAGAAGTAGAGAGAGAGGTGAGACATAGAGTTAGAGAGGAAAGGAATGAAGGAGTAAGATGGAGAGAGAGAGGGATGGAGTGTCACATCTCAAATTTTGTGTGCATTTAATAATGTTAAGTTATTTGAAATATTTTGGAAAATGAAATTTATTATTTTTTGACTTGTGATAAATTTAAATTTTCAACATTATTTGAAAATGTTTATCCATGTAAGCTTTATGATTGAACATGAAGGTTGGATGTTATGATGAAGTAAAGAAATCATTTTGTTTTGAGCATCGATTAATGTTATTGATGAAAATTTGCAAGTGCAAGTGTGTGTGAATGCATGAACATGTTGAAGAACGACAACATGGTTGAGGTAGGAGTATTTAGTTGGATGATGATCGGTAAGCATGTTGGAATCTGGATCGCACACAACACTAAAAAATCATAGTATCTGCATTGAAATTTGCAAGTGGTAGATATCATTTTTATGTGAATGTGTCGATGATTAAATAGGTAAACTAATGGAAAAAATTATTAGTTCAGGGTGGCCTTCTGTTGATGCTCCTGGAGGAAATTCTGGTTGGCCCACTACTAATACTTCTAAGTGGCTCTCGTGGTTGGATTTGGCCATTTCACCTCACCGTGAAAATAAAGATAAAGATGATGAGAAAGATGTTGATGGTTGCGCTCTTCTTGATGTCACTCTAGACCCCACTGTTATATGGGGAAAACTGGATGATAGGGACCTGCTACCCTCTGCTGGGACTACCATGGCCATTTGATGGCCTTTTATTTTCATGTTATTGTAGTGTTTCTTGCTTTCTAGGCTCTTCCCATGTGACTATGGATAAGTGTGGCCCATGTGACTTTTGGGGTGTGCCCTCTTACCAGCCAACCCTTTTTTGTGAATATGTATGATTATCTTTTATTAATATAGATACTGATGAGTCCAAATAATGACTCAATTTTGATAGGGTTTATCATATATTTGTTGTTGTTACTATGTACTTTAGCACCTGGTTATTGAAACTCTCTATGTTATTTCCCTAAATTTATGAACCTTGGGCATGAACTTATCCTTGTGACTTTTGATAATATTAACCTACTATGTGATATATTTGTATTAATTTTACATGTGATTGAATGATTGTTATTCTAAGATGATTATGGATACACAATTTTTTTGTGCACACTAATGTCATCATGTAGGTTCACATCAAGATGCAGATATAAATGAAGATTGTGAGGTAGAAGGATTTCATGTTAGCTGGTCGGTTGCTAAAGATGTCAAAAAGATGGCCATTAAAGAAGTCAATGGAGGGAAAACTTCCAAAGGAGGGAAACTCCCAGCTCGTTTGGAAGTTGTAACTTACCCTTAAATGATCATGTTTGTTAGTTGACAAAATCTAGGAGGTATTGTGTTGGATCCTCATTGAGGCAAGTCTGGTTTGACTAAATCTGGTGCATGCATAACCTCCTCCCTCTTTTTCATGCTTTCAATAAATGGCATCCTCCTGTTTGTTGGAGTTGACCACCCAATTAGTTAGGAATTAGTTAGAATATTGTCCTTTATAAATAATGGTCAGATGCCCCTTTTCACAAGGTTGGATGTTCTAATATTGTACTTGCATTTTTCAATTTCAAGTAATACAATCATATTTCTGCGATGGGTATGTGTAGGGATCATGATGGGCCAAAAAGTGGCGACATGATGGGTATTTCAGGGTATGTGGATCGATGACTTTCTTTTTACCCAAAATTGATGAAATGAAACATTTTAAAAGGAGATTCTCAGCAAATTTTCACCAATATAAATTATGCCATAATTTTGAATTTAATAAATAATTATTATTCATTTTCATTTGAATTATGACTAAGTCTTGATTGATAAAGTTGATTGAAAACATCTATAGCTTCTCTAAATCCAGATCACATTTTGAATCAAACATGCATCACATTCTATGCTTCACATACTATAGGATTAAAAAATAAAAATAAATTCTGCTTTAGAAGTTTTGACTGCTATAAGGTGGTTAGACATAATGAAGTTTCTTATATTTTTAAAAGTTGTAATAAAAAATTCATAATTAATTATTTTCTTTGGAAAAAATTACAAAAATATGCATCACATCCGGACATGAGTCATCTACTTATATCAAAAATATTATAAGCAGATATTATCATTTTTATTATGGTTAGGGTGGTCAGACAGACACCTACTCCTTATTTTTTCCCTGAAATTTAAGTACTACTACATTGAAATTTCAAATTTTCACCAAATAGATTTTTTATTTTTTTAAATAAACCTAGAAGTTTAGAAACTACATTCAATTTTATATAGATTCTATTCTTACATATTTTTGAAATAATATAGATAACTTATTCAAATCTTTAAGTCAAGTTTCCTCACTCTTATTTTTCTGATTTTTTTGCCACTCTCATAGCCTATTTTTTCCATGATGATCCTACACATACCCAGATGATGTAATCATGTTTTCAATGAATAAGATGATATTTTGATTTGCTGCATCCAAGTTAGCTTAGGGAAGACTCATTCAAGGGCGGGCACTTGGTGAGAATTCTATCCATTCAGTTTAGTAGTTAATTTTATGTTCAATAATTAGTTGTAGTCTTAGCAGTTGTCTATTCCTGTAACCATTGGAACTTTGTTCTGTGACTGTTCCTACAACCAAGGTAGACAGAGTAACTTCCTATCTGTTTGCTGAGATCTCTATTTTTTTCATCCATTTCAATTCAGTTGTTGATGCTCAATTTAATGGTTGATTCATGCTCAATACTTATGTTAATTCCTTTTTAGCATTTTATTTTCAGTACTATTTCCTTTCTAGTTATAGGATAAGGATGACTACAGTTGAGTCCTAGTGCACATACAGTGCTGACCCATTTCATGTTCACGTCCCTGGGTTGACAATGAAATGAACCTTCATGATGAGTAAGATAACTACTTAGTGTAGATGTCTAATCTCTAAGTTACAACTTTAAGGGCTTAGTTATTGAACCATTAGAGGAGGCCAACATTTTTGGAGTTGTTGTTGAGGATGGTGTCAAACTAGGAAGTTTTTTGGAGTCATTTTTCAGTTTCTCTCTTGTTTTAGTATCTTTGAAGTTTGTTCTTAGCATACCCTTCATTTGAGAAAAGTAATGATCTACTATTCTTTCACCAATTCTTTGTGTGAGTTGGCTAATACTGAGTTAATACTGCATGCATAAAGGCGGGAGAAGAGATGCTCATGGGAGATTCCTTCCTAATGACCCTTATCCTGATAACTAGCTAGTTGAGTTTCAAAATCTACCAAGAGATGAAGAAGAAGAAGAGGTAAATCCTTTTGCTTAAATTTTTTCCTACCACCTTGAAAGAAGCTGCATTAAGATGGTTTATGAGCTTAGGAAGGAATACTATAGAGACTTGGGATGATATGAAAACAAATTTTCTTGAGAAGTATAAAGAATATTGTAGGGGCAGTAATATGAGAGGAGATGATATCTTCAGGATGCAGCAGAAGGAAGATGAAAGTTTGGAGGACTATATTTCAAGGTTCCTATTTTCCCTGTAGAAATCCCCACATCATGCACTCAATGAAGAGTCTCAAAATTTTATCTTCCTCAGGGGGATCAGTGATACTTGCATTGATGCTCTGGACCTGATAGGAGGAGATTATATCACCCAAGTTCCCTAGGATGATATTAAGAATATATGTCAGAACTACTCCAGGGCAGCTCTAAAGAAAGGGAGAGGTTTCCAATCTTCTATGGGTAAATCCTCCACTAATGAAGTTTCAAGGATGGAAATTACTCATTTGTTGGTAGATTTCAAGCAAGATATAATAAACAATATGGCTACTTAGCTAGACACTCTTCAAGCAAAGAAGAAACAAGAGGAGGTAGAAGAAATG